>JAWNNQ010001362.1:210000-345813 GCA_035044765.1 Leucophenga montana | reverse complement strand
TATTGCTGTGGTATTTCCTTCGTTGTGAGATCGGGATCGAAGTGTGATTGCGTATGATAATTAAAAGAAAAAGAAATACCAAAAAATGCTTGAGAGTATGTGTGCATGGGTGAGTGAGTTCGTGACAGACATGTATGTGTATGTGCGCGTACAATTTGTGTGTTAGTATTGGTGAAGAAGTACGGAAGTGTGAATTAAAACGAAATTGTAAAATAGAGCTGCTAACTCACTCCTCCAAAGGTGCCACATCGTGCTAATACATTTTTTTCTGCTTGGATTTTTAGATAGAATACGAATATTTTAATATCAAATGATTTTAGTTTAGAGTTTAGTTAGTTGTGTATATGCGAAGATGTGATGTACGCAAGGAGTTTGCTGTAATTTTTTTTTTTTTTTTTTTTTTTTTGGTTAAAATCGACACTAGCTTCTTACAGTGTATTTTAAGAATAATATTATTAAACTTCAATATGAATATTAAATATGGAGAATAAATTAAATGCATACATAATCATGCTTGTCAATGACTCACGAGATGAAAAGGAAGGAATTCATATACGTTTCTCTCTATATTTTGTTTAGATTTAAAATTTTTACACCGAAAGCAATAACAAAGAAGTGAAAAAATGACAGACTCTATGAAGTTCGGTCCTGAGTGGTTGCGAAATATGTCGGCGGAACCTCCAAATACCACTAGTGGAGGCAGCGGAAACTTTTGCAATGTCAGTCCTTCTGCATCTAACTCGCAACACAATAATAATAGTAATAGTGGACCGTCACCATCGATGGCAGGAACAGCGGCGCCTCGTAATTTGATGTTTCCAGAGTTTCGATATGGCCGGGAGGAAATGCTTTCACTATTCGATAGAAACTGCACCCTACCACAGTTACTTACTTCGTACAAAAAGTTATTTGTAGAGAAGGTGCAGTACCCGTTAGCACTAACGCCAAGTTCGGAGGATGAAATGCGAGATTTACAGGGACCATCTGCGAACTCGGTAAGTGTATTGCTTGGATTTTGTGTCTATTGCAGCTCAAGTTTTTAATGTAATCTTTGTTGTCATTTATAGTCGCGACCTCCTTGGCTTCAGCGATCGACAGTTGGGTTTGGTGGCAGTTCATCACGTGGCACTGGTCGGGGTGGTACTGTTGATAGGGGTCGTATGCGGGGCAAATCGGTGTACCACTCGATTTATCAAAGACCGGCAGCGCTGTATGAGGACGGTATTCCTTCTTTGCCGTTAAAGGTTTGTCTATAGTGAATAGTGAATAAAAACGTAATTGATTGTTGAACTCAAAGCAGCCAGAACGCGGTTGGAGTGATCGAAATGGTACCAATGAATCCTCATCGATGGTTGGCGCAAACACGATGGACTGGAACGGTACACCGTCTTCTAGTCCTCGGAAGGAATTTTCCAGTCACCATCGGAATATGGAGAACTGGCGTAGGAATCGCAACGAAGACGGTTCTGGCGATGGCCCCGGCGGTCTGTCCAATGCTGATGGATGGCGTAGTAACAGCGGTGGTGGATTCGGAAGCAGCCATAGGTGGGGTATGTATTGCGTTAATAATTATGTTTGTATTTTATTTTGACAGAAGACGTCTTTATACTTTTCACATGAAGTTATACAAGTTTAGCATACGCGTTCTAAGCACAGCGCTTGTGACCCTATAATTATTTCGCATACGTGTATATACATACAATATTAATTAAATCGAAGAATCAAGTCTATCTAGTCATGTCCGTCTGTCTTCAGAACGCATATATCTCCTAAATATTAATATAATTATAAAAATTCCCTTCAGACAGACGAGCAATATGCAATGAACATACGAATCAATCACCTTTTTCGATTTTTGTCATGATAAACTTTCGTTAATCTAGAAACACAATTCCGATTCCGGTAGGCTAGGTATTGATAGGCTAGTATTGAAAAGAATTTAAGCTTTGGTGCCACCAATGTTCATGTTTTCACCTGTTTATAATCAATCTTTTTCACACAGGGCGATCAACTAGCTGGAGGGACGAGGAATCTGTGTCCAATAACAGCGGTGAGGGTACGCTCTTTAATAATGGAGTCACTATGCAGCGGTCTTTCTCCACAGTTGGAACTGTAGCGACGGAACGCAATGCCGCGAGTGGTTATTTTGGTGGCTCGAAACCTACAATTGGTGGAAATAGTGGCTCATCAAATAGAATAACGAGTGGCATTCAGCATGTTGGAAAGGGCAGTCAGCAGTGGGGAACCAGTGGGAGCGGTGGTGCAGGAAACGGAGATACTGAAGATAATTTGCCCGAATGGGCAATGGAAAATCCATCCGATGTAGGCGGAACTTTCGATGCAAGTGGAGCTTTTCATGGTGAAGCAGTTGAACATGAAAAGGCGAAGAAAAAATCGAATAAAACTGATGAGCAAGATTGTCGAACGTTGCCAGATTTTAAAACCGATGATAGTACGGACATAAAAGGTGATTCGTATGATAATAACAAAATACATCAGTCTGCGGATAACAACAATATACAAGGTCTGCGTGTGCCTGCGCCTGATGATAATAAGACAATAGTTTCAGGTGATGGAATCGATGTCGAACCGATTAATGAAACATCACTACACAGTCCTTTAATGGATTCAGTCAAAGCAGATACGGATAGAAACGACCATTTAGCTTGTGCTAATAACGAGGAAGAAAGTGTAAAACCTGAAGTTAGCCTGACGTCTGAAACGTGCGTGACGAATATGGCTTCATTAACGACAATCGCTTCCAATCCTGAAACCCTCGGTGACATATCAGAGCGTCTAAAAGAAGTTGTTAATGAGGTAGAAAAATTAATTATGGACGATGATGGAGGCGTATTGCAAAGCAATAGCACATCTAACTCAATATCGTCTTCATCAGTTGGCATTACCGCAGGTGGATATGTTTCGCCAGTTCTCACAGGTATGATGAAACAGCAGCCTCCACAGCACGAAACTAATCGACAGCCGCACGCAGATAGCGTTGCACCAACGATTTTGTCTGGACTGCCAACTTCGCACAAGGCACTACCTTTCACAGATCAGTTGGCAATGCAACAACATTTACAGCATCAGCAGCAACTAGCTGCAGCATCTGTAACAAGCGTTTCTTCGCATATGCTAAATACGAATCCGAATGACATGTGGTATTATCGGGACCCTCAATCGAATGTTCAAGGGCCGTTTAGTGCCATGGAAATGACCGAGTGGTACCGCGCGGGATATTTCAACGAAAATTTGTTCGTTCGGCGGTTTTGCGATTCTCGCTTTAGGCCTCTTGGCGAACTCATAAAGCTATGCCATGGCAATATGCCATTCACACATAGTCATCTCCTTATATCTTCGTCATTGGAAATGGACAATATTCAGATTTGCCCCAACAAGTCGGCTTCATCGTTGTCTATTAGTGAACAACAGCAACAGAGGAACGAGGAACAGCTTAAGGGCAATGTAGCAGCTGCCGCGGATTCGCTGAGCGCTGCTGTTAAAAATCCAATCAGTTCGATGGGCATGGCCCACATGCTAACTATACAGTTCCAAATGTTACAAGACCAATATTTACAACACCAGGAGCACATTATTTTAACTGAACTATCAAAGAATGAATGTTTTCAGAGATTGTCGCCAGCCGAACAAGGCACAATTGTACGACAAAAAGTCCAAATGATAGTTTTGCCAGAATATTTGACGAGTTTGAGTGGCCTTAGTAATTCCTTAGCAACGTTGAATCCCGTTGCCGGGAACCAGCTGTACAATGCTATAGCTGAGCAAGCAAAGAAAGACCAACAGCAACCGCAACAGCATATATATTCTGGTAGCAGTGGGCAACATCAGCCGAGATTGGAGGCTGATGATTTCATTTTGAATGCTCAGCTACTAAATCAGCAAGCTCAACAAGCTTCACAGCAGCAACAGGCGCAGCAGTTTGCTGCCGCTGTCGTTGGTCATTTCAATACCTCAGAAGGGAACATTGGCGGCGGTAAGGTTATAAGAGGCCCCGACGATATAGGTGGCAACGATTTGCTTAATGAGTTAAATTTGCGTATGTTTTTGCGCGGCGGTAACGCTGGTCAGCAGCAACAGGCAAAACCAAATGTTGGTGATTTCATATCAACAGATCCGCAACTGCTTTCAGCGAATGCTGCGGCAAATCCGAATATAATGATGCCAATATGGCTTCCGCACTTTACGCCGGGTGGTCAACCAACTTCGTCTCAACAAGCAACGCAGTTGTTGACACAACTGCAACAGCAGGAGCAGACACAAGGGCATCAGCCACAACAAGGTCAGTGGGCACCCGGAGGTTCGGTGGTAGGATTGCCGATCGCTGCTGATATCGCGGCGAAGCCGATGTCAGTCACCCTCTGGGATGTGAATGCCTTAGAGGAGGCGCAGAGCCAACAACTTCTACATCAGAAGCGCCAACAAAATGCGCTAGATCACAACATAGGCAATTTGGCATTTAACGAGACTTTGTACGAACGAAAACTGTCTGAGCAGGAACAGAGTGAAACACCAAAAGAAGAAAACGCTCATCTAGTTCAGCCGATGACAATAATAGTCACTTCACAGCAACAACAGCAGTTGCCTCAACATTCAGACAAACAAAGTAAGGAGGACCCGCAAGCTGCCAATCATCGTCAACAGCAATTCAATTCAAAGCAATCCTTTGCAAGTAACAAACAGCAGCCGCCAACTTCGTCTAAATCAAAGCAACCAGATAAGGTAGTTATTGAAGACGACCGTCGTCGGGATCAAGCTGAGGAAAAAAAAAGACAGAAAGAGGAACGTAAGCGTCAGCAATTGGAGGAAGAAAAGCGTCGTATTCAACAGATTGAAGAAGAAAAGCGCCGTCAGATGCAAGAGGAAAAGGAGCGTCAGGAAATAATTCAAGCCCAGCGCCGCAAAGCACTTCTAGGCTCTGCTTCAGGTATTGGTCAGGCAACTAAAAATGCTACCAGGACTGAACAGCAACGTTCTCATTCGTCATCAATTGCTCCGTGGTCGTTGCAGACAACTATTCCTCAAACCACGGGACCTGGTCTAGCTGAGATTCAAAAAGCAGAACGACGGGAGCGCCGCGCAGATCTTCAACGGCAGCAAGAACAGATCGATAAGCAAATGCGAGCCAGTGCTGTGGCCGCTGCTGAGGCAAATGAGGCCATGCTAAAGTGGCAAGCTTCCCCTTCGACAGCTCCGGTGATGAGCCTTGCTGAAATTCAGGCCGAAGAAGCTAAACGTTTGGCGAGCGAGCAGATGGATCAACAGCGTCGACGCGAATTGGAGCAGCATCAACAGCAAGCTGCTCTTACCGCTTCGGGTCTTAGTGGTGCCACAAGTAGCGGTGGTCTTTCAAATATTTGGGGTAGCTCAAATAAAGCATGGGGTGGAACTGTCACCATGGGTGCCGGGGTCACCAATGTCGCCAGTGGAATTAGTTTCTGGGAGGATCCAGGTAAATACAACGTCAATACCAGTACTAGCAGCAATTCCAATGCTAATTCAATACTGGCAACTGGCATCCAGCCAGCTATAAATAAGCAGCAGCAGTCACAATCGAAGCCACCCGTATCGTTATCCACACGCAGTTTGCGCAAAAGTCAAACTGTTCCCACTATGCAAAACTCTGTATCTGCTGCTAATTTCACATCAAAAGTAGCAGTCAAAAGTACCAGCAATGGGGCTCAACAACAGACGGATAAGATTAAAGTCGTTGCAACTCAAACTAAGTCACAAAAAACTGGCGATGACAAGAAGTGCAATGCGAAACAAAACAACGGATCGGCCAATAACAAGGCCAACGAATTTGAAAACGAGTTTACCAGTTGGTGCATGAAGAGCCTGTCTAACATGTCGGCAAAAGTTGATGGTGAGTCGTGTTCTGTTGTTAAAAAACACTTCATTTATTTTGAAAATATTTCTTGTATTTTTCAGTCCCTACGTTTGTAACATTTCTGCAGGATCTAGAAGCTCCATACGAGGTGAAGGACTATGTTCGCATGTACTTGGGTAAGTTTTGTTAATTTGTAAAGCATGCCAATTATTTAATTTTCTTTCCCCATTTTTATTTGTTTTAGGCGAGAGCAAGGATCCGACAGACTTTGCAAAGCAATTCCTCGAACGCCGCAGCAAGTACAAGAACCTTCAACGCGCACAAAACGCACATAACGACGATATGTGCAAGCCAGCTCCGGCTATAACGCCGTCAGGGAACGATAACTTGGATAGCAAGGTACGGGAAGTAAACTGAAGAACTATTGGAGCCTATATAACATTTTTTTTTTATTTTATTTTATGCAGAATAAGCAGAAAAAGGTCAAAAAGAACAAGATGACTAAATTGGATGCTCGAATTCTTGGCTTCTCTGTCACGGCTGCGGAAGGTCGTATAAATGTTGGCGATCGCGACTATGTGGACGGCCCATAATTCTCCATCATAATCCACATGATCATTCTTCGCTTTTTGCTTTTAAAATGTTCAACACAAACTTTATATAGAGTTAATTATAACAAAATGATCATAAAATGAGTTAAAATCTAAATTAAAATCAACTGTTAAAAGCAAACACAATTTGTTAAAAACAAAGACGCAACTTTATAGGTATACCTACATATGCGAAGTATACATACATACATATATATTTATATATTTTCATAAAACTGAAATGTACTTTAATAAGAATATTTAAAGTTGAATAGTTTGAGTTCGAAATGGTTGATTTAAATTCCGTAAACGGAAAACTAAACATACATGCTTATGAACATAATGAATTATACTATCTGAATTACACGTACATGCAACACTAATAATTGTACCGAAATATTTGTCGTTCTATTTTTATACCCTGCACAAAAAATATTTGTTAGCAGGCTATATATTGGTTTTATTGAAATGTAAAATTGTATGTAACATAGCGAAGGAAGCATGAACTTGATGTGACGAATGAAAGTAGCCAAGTCTTCCTGTCTGTGTGAATGAAGACTAGCCGCTCAATGATATTATATACAGGGTGCGTTATTTCGTGGTCACATATGAACAATTGCCATAAAATTGACATTTGTTGGAATTTTGACACATGAGCGCTCATTTGAAGCGTCAGTTCAGTACAATTTTAGCTGTGGAGCACTACAAACCAAATTGTTAAATTATACTTAACGAGAAATGATGGATGAGTCCCATTTCACGCTGTGTGGAAGCGTTAATACGCAGAATATTCTTTACTGAGGGACTGAAAAGCCACAACTGATTCATGATGTGCCTTTATACTCGCTAAAAGTCACCATTTGGTGTGGTGTTACGTAAAATTGGGCTGTATTTCTTTGGAAACGACCACCGTTACAGGACCACCGTTACGGTTAATGGAGAGCGCTATCGAGCCGTGATTCGTGATTATTTGGCACCAAATCGAAAAAAATTATATGACGGCGCGACATGTCACACTTCACTGCGACCAATGTTCGATGGACGTTTGATATCGAATAGGGGCGATTAAGATTGGCCGCCGCGGTCTCCATATTTAACGGCTCCTGACTATTTTCTGTGGGGATATCTCAAGGAAAAAGTGTATGCGAATAGGCAAGATGCCCTAGAGCAGCTAAAGGACATTTGCATTTGCCGAGAAATTGCCGCTATTCCCAGAGAAATGCTGGAAAAAGTGAAGGAAAGCTCCAAAAAAAAAAATCTTTGTGTGGCCGCGGAGGGTGGACGTTTTACCGATGTCATCTTCCACAAATAACTAAACAAATTGTACAGAACCAAATAAAGTTCCATCAAAACAAAAATTAAGTTTTTGTGTTTTGTATTCAAGTTATTTAAAAAAAAAAAAAAAATAGGTGACCCGAGAAGATGCATCTTATACATCTAAAATTGGGTATGGAGTCTACTTATGTTCCTATGCTTAAGATATGTAAAAATTACCGTGCCATGTCCAGTGGAAGCAAAACCCACCGCACACTTTGTACTTTTTATGTGAAAGCTTGTCTATTACAGCCAATATCAACTTGATTTGGAAGTTCTTTGAACTTGTGAGATGGTTCGGGAATGGATGGGCTGAGGCCACCGAACGTGTTGCAGGTTACGAATAGCGAAAGACCTCTTTAAAGGTCAGCCGAGATTAAGCGGACAGCAATTCCTCAAAAATAACAGTCCCGGACAGTAAGAGAACTCCCCGACTGACAGTTGTGTCGATCAGTCGCTTATGGGACCGTCTGGAAAATCAGGCTCATACACTCACAACCCATCCAATATCCCGAGCTGAACGAGTCGGGTGTATTAAGTGCATATACGCTAGTGCCCTTGACCCGTTCATCCTGTTGGTACATTCCTTCCTTCATATCTCATATGGTGGTGCTATCCAGCCCGTGTCGAGAGTCAGACTGGATGAAGGCCCCGGTTTACCACAAATGTTTCAGTCCTGAAAGGAGGGCTCATGCAAGTGTTGACCGCCTTTTCTAACTTGCCTTGTACGGATACTGCTCTGTCCGGGCGGACCTTATTTTCTTCGAAACTCGTGGGAGCATTATGCACAAATCAAGTAAAAGTATAAACATGGAGAACGGAACTCGTACATAAAAAAATCGGCAGGAGAAATTTACTCCGGAAAATCGGGCAAAGTGACCCACGGTGGCGGATCTGTTATGTTTTGGGGGAGTATCACTGGTTCCATAAAGCAAAGTCAAAATTAGCACACTTTAAATGATTACGCATACTCCTCAGGATAAAAACTAATGGGGGAATCATTTATCCTGCAATAGGACGCATCATGCAACGGGAGTAAATTTAAAAAAAAAAATCTCAGGGATTAAACTCAATACGCTGGATTGGTCTGGTCAGCTCAAAGCCCGGATTTAAACTTTTTTGGAAACATGATAGGTACATAAAATGAGTATGCAATGTGTGTCATTAAATAAAACCAAAGAAGAACCATTTCCGAAGTGATTTCCATTTCAAATGAGATTCTGACTGAATATCTAAAATCATTGGTGGATTTTCAGTACCACGACGCCTCCAAAAAGTAATTCAAGCCGTGGGAGGCTTTACTTTATATTAAGTAAAATACAATTTAATTATTACTTTCGATATTAATGTTAAAACAATAATTAAATTGTATTTTACTTACAGAAAGTGCCAATAAAGCCGTGCTTTTTATACAATTCACACATACTGTGAAATGGTATTATCAGTTTGTCTTAATATTTTCTATCGTATTAAAGGAGATATCGTAGACTCCATAAAGTATATATATATTCTTGATCAGCTCGACGAGACGAGTCGATCTAGCCATGTTCGTATGTATGTTGTTGCGCATTTTTGGTGACCAATTTTTATGCTATCCAGTTGAAAATTGGCCCATACACTTATTTTTATTGCAGTTTATAGTGCACAAAGAATGATCCGTCATGCCCACTTTCTGAGGTAGCCTCCATACATATCCACCGCCCACTTTTAACTTTTTGTATGACTTTTTTATTGTAGTCAATGTCAACTTAATAATTGATATGCCACCTTTAGTGGATGAACGCTTCACATATACATTAATGGGTGGGTACACGTCCACTAGTAGATGTGTATGAAGAGACCATCTATAAGATGTCAGAAAATGGGCGGGAAACGCCCATTTGTATATGTACAATACACTAAATCCCTTTTCAACCTAATATTGACTTTAAAAAAGATGCTTTTCATACAAAAACACAAAAGTGGGCAGTGGTTTGTATGGGGGTACCCCAAAAATTGGGAGGGTCCCATTCAATAATGTATATTTGAAGCGTCAGTCCACTAGAAGCTACCATATCAATTATTAAGTTAATATTGTCTACAATAAAAAATAGTGTGTGTGTGCAATTCACACACGGCAGAAGTGAAACTTCAGAAAAGTAGCCTACAAGAAAAATGCATTTCACAAACCCATGATCTATCGATACGATCTTCTTTTCACAAACCATGAAATTTTCGTTTCATCGAATTCAATTTCCGTTTAATCGAATTCATCGAATTTTCAATTTCCGTGGTCATAAGTTCAAACAATGTTCTTGGGTTTGTGAAATGCATTTTTCTTGCATTTCAAGTTTAAGTAGAATAATTTTTTCGTATTGTACAAAAACCTAAAAGTTGTCTGAAAAAAAAAAATAACATCCAGACGGACTCACAGATCACAAATTTCCAGAAAAACTGTGGCGTGAACAAAAGCGTACCTTGGCAGCAAGAAGGTAGTAAAACGAGTCTATGCTGGAACCTCGTATCGTTCGTACTTTGTACTGGCGCTTGTAGCCAAAATGGTAATTAATTAAAACGCCTCAGAAGAAAACCAATCAAAAAATAATAATTTCAAAAACACGTTACAAAATGTAAATATTCGAAGTTGTAGCATGTGCAGCCCTGATTGTCTTTTCCTCTTTTTGTTCCGTACATTGTGTCCCTTTATCACCTAAAAAGAAAAGAGATACCGCCAAAATAATTTGCTTCCCATCAGGAAGTAAATAGCTTCCGTACGAAATAAGCGTCACTAAAGGGTATAAAAGACTTGACCCGAATGGCGACATGATTACAATATATCAGCGTAAGTCAGCGCACTATGATTAAAAGTTCATCAACTAAATATAATTTATTTTAAACAAAATTTATTTTTTAGAGAGTTTTTTTGTTATTCTTGTGTTAGAGTCAGTGCTAAAATCCACGTAAGTACAGTGAAAGGGAATAATTAGTTTTGGAAATGTGCTGCTAAGGAAATAGAAAGAATTAAAATATATAAAAGAAGTAAATAGAGAAAATTCAATAATAAAATAAATAAAAAATTAAATTTAAAATTTAGTCAAATTTATTGCTAATCAGATTTTTTGAAAACAAATCATACATTAAAAAAATAAAAACTATCGAGGCCTTTTGCAGACACTTTTCATTATAATTAGAGCAGTGCTTTTGTTTGTTTTTAAATGGATTTATTCCATTTGTTTGTTAGCTGCAAGCAAGCTCGAATCACTTCTTTTTTTAAATAATAATAATAATAATTAATAATTGGTTGATTAAATCCCATTAATGTTGTATGTTTTATTCTCTTCACATGTAGTGTGCATAGTATTATAATTTCGTCACGAAGTTTGTAACGCATTAAAGAGAGCATCGGATAACCCATAACGTATATATATTCATGATCTGAATTCGGATATGGATACTAGAGAATTATGACTAGTAGAGCAGTTTTGAAGATATCGATCTGAAATCGAGTATGGAGACTTCCTATATTCTTCTAGGCTTATATTATTTTCCCTCTTCAGATAACTAGTATTAAATGAACATGTCAACCCACTTTAAGGGGTAGCCCCTACACAAACCTGGCCCCCATTTTTATGGTTTTGGGGTCCAGATCGGGCAACAAGGTCTTTGTATGAGGCAGAGTGGTAACGAAAAATTGGTTAATTACACTGGCTACTGCACTTCAAGGTTGGTATAAAACATTGTCATATGTAATGTCATATGTCATTTGTTGGTGTTCGCCATAAATCAATCAATCAAAGTCAAGTTATCAATGCCAATAAATAATTAATTAAAAAGTATGTATTAAATGACATATGAAGCTGCGACCTAAAAGGTCTATTGTTAGTCCTACTGAGTTAGATGACCTGCCCTAAGCCTATATGATAGTAGTCCTGTTAGCATTCTTAGGGCCGTTCTCACGACTTACCGATACATAAGAAAGTATGAAACGGCAAGATATGCTATAGGTGGAATAACATTGAGTAGTGCATGTCACGACATCACAATTATAATAAATCAATTTAGCCCTGGATAATATTTAAAGAGGCAGTCCAATTGCAAAAACGTAAACACAATAAAATTATAAATTAGCAGAAAAATTTGGAAGAGAGTGAGCGCCGCCGCTGTAGAAAAATACGAGCCAATCTATGAATATAATGTGCACGATTGCATTTAAAATTTTAATTCAAAATTTCAATTTTCTTTGTTTTTATTTTGCTTTTGCTTTGGTTTTTTATCGATCGAGTTGGCAGGTATCTTTGCAAAAAATTCGGATAAATTTATCGGCTCGCCGAACTCGGCGATACGGTTATAGGCTTAATAAGAGTCGTGACATTGAAAACTAGCATATCGCCTGAAAAATATGAGGGGTAAAGTTATAGGTAAGTCATGAAAACGGCCCTTAATTGGTTAATTGGAGCATAGTTTTCGATCTGCTCGGGTTGTATCCCCCTAGAAGTAACTTTGCTTGTCTTAGGGCCATTTTCATGACTTGCCTATAACTTTTCCCTGTGATGCAGACACACGCTAGTCTTTGTAGAGAGTTGAGCGCCCTAGTGGCTGTCACCTGGCTTGCTCTTTCTCCCCACACGACTATGTCATATAGTAGCATTTGCTTGTTGCTTGAGACGAGTCCATCTAGCTCTGTCCGTCTGTCTGTCTGTCTGTCTGTCCAACTGTATGTTGTTGCGCATTTTTGGGGACCAATTTTTTTGATATCCAGTTGAAAATTGGCACGTACACTTATTTTTATTGCTGTTTAATAGAGTATCAAGATTGACCCGTCACGCCCACCTTTTAGGGTAGCACCTGTATAAACCCACCGCTCACTTTTGTGTTTTTGTATGGAAAACTTATTTATTAAATCGAAATTCTATTTGGTGGATCTTAGTGGACAGCCGCTTCATATACATATGCAAATAGGCGTGTCCGGCCTACTTTTTGAGGTACTCCCATACAAACCCACAGCTCACTTTTATGCATTTATATGAAAAACGTCATTAAAAACTTGAAATTCGATATGGTGACATCTTATAGATGATCGCTTCATACACATCTACTAGTGGGTGTGTACCTCCTACTTTTTGGGGTAGCCCCACTTCAACCACCCACTTTTATGTTTTACAAAACGATTTAAAATTTTGTGTGAATGTTATTATAGCTTCGGTTCAACCGAAGTTAACGTTTTCCTCTTTTTTTTTTTGTTCTATTTTTTGTGAAGTCTTAAATTGATATGTTATGTAGTTTAATGATGATTTTGCCAATAATTTTTTAACCAATAAATTAATGTTTACAGAGTTTGCATCTCTGCTACACTTAACAAAAAAACAAATCAGCGACATTATGTACAGAATTTAAGTAAATTTTCGCATTTTGCTTTAAATTTTATTGGACAAGCAAAAGAATACTCGCCAGGATGAAAAATTCTTTCAATTTAAGCGTGAAGCTGTGGACGCGGCATGGACAAAGCTGATTTGGTGCACCTCTCAATTAGCAACCCTTTAGCTTTTTGCTCAGCTAATAGTTTTTTACAAGATGATCAAATATGAGCGGTAAATTTATAGGCAAGTCATGAAAACGGCCCTAAGAGTCGTGACATTGAAAACTAGGATATCGCCTGAATAAAATTATAGTTAAAAAAAAAACTAAAAAAAACACGCTTTAACTAAAAAGTAAAAAATAATTTTGAATAAGTTTAAAATGAGAATTAAGTGAAATAATTATAACAATTAATATCAAGCACCCCACGCTTTTTTATGTTAAAGTTAATTTTCTGTCAATCACTTAATTCTCATTTTAAACTTATTCAAAATTATTTTTTACTTTTTAGTTAAAGCGTGTTTTATGTGTGTGCTTTTTTTTAAATTTTTTTAAACTATAATTTTTTTAAAACTAACACACGCCTTTCTCATCAACATATGTATTGAGTTGTTGACTCGTTTTGTGGGTAGCACAATGAAACAAAACAAACGAAACGGAACGGAACGGAATAGAACATGATCCACAAACAAATCAAATATCCTGATGATCCTGGTCAGGATATTAGGTCAAAATTGTGACATTATTGTATTGTCATTGGTGCTTAATACATTTCAAATTATTTCGACGTTAGGAAGTTGGTGAAAATTAAGTCGAAAGATTCCATTACATAGATACAAGCCAAGCTAATAAAAGATTGTTAAAAATATGAGCGATAAAGATATATAGTATTGCAATATATTGTTGAACTGTAAACAATTATTAAACAGCTGATTTAAGTGAGAAGCAACTGATTTAAACTTGTATCTTACGATCGATTTCTATCACTCGATTAAAATTTTTGAACGAAATTTATTTCGACAATCGTGGTTACGTCCACATTACTGTCGCCATAATCGTTCAATCGAGCGTTTACTCTAAATAAAAAGTGGTCGGAAATTGGTTTTCCAGAATGTAATCTCAGTATTTTAATTCAATTCAAAGTTCTACACCCCTAAAAACACGCTGTATATATTTAAAGTGTAAGATTAACAAAGAAGAACTCTGTAGTGAAAAGTGTTCGATTTACACATACCTTGTACGATGGGACGAAGAGTCTAAATTTCATCCTTATATTTATATGGGGTGATTTATAAATTGATCCGACCTTGGATCTTTGTGGGATGGATATCAGGTTCGTAAATTAATTTTACAAGGAAATGGGAAGGGTATAATATATAGATTTCGTAACTTTAGGCAGTCAATATTACATGCGAGTATTTTTTGACTTTTGTATGAAAAACATTTTTAGTTATAAGTATCGATAGCTGAGTCGATTTACCCATGTCCGTCCTTCGAATGTTTGAACAACGAGATCTCGGAATCCTTCAAACTAGGACTTCTATATTTTGCTGATACGTACGAAAATTATAAATATAAATTTATATGATTGTAAAATATTAATTGTTTGCATTAGAGTATGAAATACGACAGGGTATCTCGAAGTCGTGAACTCTTTGCTAGGTTGGGACGAAATTCTTTCAAAACAAGAAAAAACGCTGCAGTCGAGTGTGCATTACTTCGAGATTCACTGTACGTTGTTTTACGCTGCTTATATGAACCAACGATACTATTCTTTAGTAGTCCAATCTGGACATACGTGTATGCGGGATATTTTATTAGAATTGATGAAATATTAGAATTAATTAGAAATAAAAACGTAAAATATTCATACAAAAACTTAAAAAAGGGGGGAATGGGGGTACATTTATAGTTTGACGACAATCGAATTTAAAAAAAAATTGTTTTCTCCCATATTTGGAACCCATACTACGTTATTCACGAGGATCGTATTGAGTCAGTTCAAATCAGTTTCTTCGCTTTGCTCATAGGAGTCTCCATTGGGATCCCTAAATAAATCTTCCACCCTATCATGACAGGTTAAAATAAATTGATCTCTCAACCCTCTTATCACGCCGTTCTATGCTCTCTGCTGCCTTTCTTCATAAAATTCTTATTAGGAAGATTGATTCTCCCTACTTATTTCACTCCATATTACTAAATGTCCCCATTCGGCCAACTCGCCACTTCGTGCGTGCCAATAAAATTGCCTTTTTGTACGACGAATTACGCGCTCAATAATTCACTCCGAGCTCTTTGTTCTATCTACAATAAGTTTTCACACTATTTTTCTTATAAATCTTCCTTACATTATGTAAAAACCAAAGAGTATAAACTACATAGATTACGCAACAGAGCTAAAAATGTTGCAGCCGTTTCAGACGCGGGCGGTAAGTGAGTAGGGGAATTTTAGTCGTCCGTTATGCGTCGATACACGACCGCTGCGATTGTAACGGATTTCGGTTGAAGAGAAGAATGAGAAGAGAAAGAACAAATTTTTGACGAAAAAATGTAAGCATGTGCTCAAAAGGTTCAGTTCATTACTATTTTGACTGTCGCAGCGAGCAGTATGAGCGCCAATGCAGTAAATAAGCGGCCGTCCGGTAATCAATTTTGCTATATTTGCAAATAATGTAGACGAAGTCATGCATCTTTGCAATTGTTTAACTGAGATCAAATTTTGTGGAATGTCAGGACAGAATAACACATCTTTTAGTTCAACTTTCACATGAGAATCTGTGCACAACTCCATTGTGCCTTTCATTATTGCATAAATAAATACACCACTACAAATACACCAATTTTAATGGGCACCTTCAATTCATTTATTGTGGTAAAACGATTATCATTATTGACTAAATGATCCGACGTGCCTGAGTCCAGTAAGAAACCGATTTTCTCTTTCTTACCGCTTGCACGGCTGAGCATGAATGCAAAGCCCTGCTGATCTAGTTGACTCTGTGCTGACGTCATCTGTGCCTGCTTATTACCCTCTTGATTTTCTCTCTCTCTCTCTCTCTCTCTCTCTCTCTCTCTCTCTCTCTCTCTTTTAAAGCAGTCTCGCTTAATATGACCAGCCTTGCCGCAATGGAAACATATTTTCTTGATTTGAAATGGTTTATTCATGTTGAATTTACTTTTCTTTTGAAAGTTAACTTTATTATCCTTTTTGATTGCCTGCATTACTTTTAAGCTATTATCTTTGCTAATATTTTTTAATTTTGTTTCATGGTCCAACAGCCTGTTTTTAACAAATGCTAAACCCAAATTTTGTTCTGCTAATGTTTCAATCGCCGTTATGATGCCATCATACGATGATGGTAAAGTCAAAAGTAGATGGGACACTTTGTCCATTTCTTCCATTTTTGCTCCAGATGCAAGCAACTCGGCAACTAAGTCATCAAATATGGTGAAATGATTTAGCAGCGGCGTGTTGCCTTTGTGTTTCAAGGACAACAACTGTTTGGGGATGGACAACTGCGACGCTAGACTCTTTCTTTCATATATCGCAAGTAAATTCTTGAAAATATCTTTAGCAGACACATCACTTTTAGCAAAACCGAGAGAAGAATCGCTTCAATATTCGATAATAACACTTTTTGAAATTTTTTCTAATTTTATCCATTCTCCAGTTTTTTTTCTGCCTGTTCTTGGTCTACAACGTTTAATTCATCAAGTTCGGTTAAAAGTGATCTTATGCGAAATTTCCATATGGAATACTTTTCGCCATCAAATGGTTTTATATTTCGTTTATTACTTTTATCCATTATTTAAATTAAATTGTACTTTGCTGCTGTTATGGCAACACAAAACGTGCACCAATGCAGACAGGCGCCTCCATGCACCAATCCAACAGCAACCTTCAGACGCAGCAACAACAACAGCAACAGAACTGCAGAAAAACACAACAAAACAGTCCAAGTCCAATAGCAATCCAATTTAATTAGAAACAACAATATTTAAGTTTATATTTCACTTCTTTTATTTTCAATTCTTTTAATTACGACTTGTCACTTCAAAAGACTGAATCAAACTGTCGCATAAAAAAGAAAAGCAAGGAACTAATCGATCACCAACACATACGCATTATTAATTCCCGTTACAACATGTATATACATTGCATATAATAATTTGTGTGTGTGCAAGAGCAATGTTTTTTTGCCTATTTAGCAATTCAGCTTTGTTATTTAGCAATGGTATGCTGAAAGAGTTATGTTTTGATGTCATTTTCTAGAGAGGGTTGGATATAAAAAATCAAAGAAAATATCAAAGAGAAAAATTTAATTTTCAACTCCAATGAGAAACCAGATGGTAGCAGAGATAAAATCCAATGAAGCATACGGATTGAATCAAGATTGAATCGAATCAAGATTGAATTCAAAACAAGTGCTTAAATAGATTTATTAAATACTAGTATGAAGTACTCGCAGTTGGCTGTGATAATTCCGAACTCTGGTCGATAGGCAACCCTAGCAAAATTGTCAAAATAAATTACACTGTTTTTTACGGGATTTCAGAAAGGTGCGTTCCCGTAAACTGGTTCTAAAAATGCCGAGGTTTACGAGTTTCAGAAAATAGCCGTAATGTAGTTTATAATATTACTAGTACTAGTAGGTCCCTTCCCCCTTCCCCACCTTCCACATGCTCCTTTACTCTACCTCCAATTTTTTTACACCTCTTCTTGTCCCATCCACCCCTTCTTCAATCTCCACTTTCGCTGCCCCCATTCCTCCCCCAGCTCTCCTTACTTTCAAAACAAAAAAAAAAAAACCCAATACCCCATTTATTTTAATCACGATTTTTTTGTTTGTTTATATCGGCAAAGCCTTCTCTGTTCCTAAAAGCATATACACACCAATTTTCACGATGAAAATCTATGCTATGGGCGGAATCGGGAAGGACATTATTTTTTCGGGACGTGCGGAATCGGGGCAGACTTAATCGGGACAAATATTTTATTCCGCGCCCATCTCCAGTTCACAGCGAGCTGAGCAATAAGAAAAAGAACAGAAGCCGTCGACATCAGCACTGGATGAAAAGTTCGTCACACTCTTGTCTAAGTTTGCAGATATGGTGCAAGCGCAGACTGAATAGATGAAAATGTAAAGTTAGATAATGCATCTCCTGACAGTACTGGTGTCAAATACACAGAAACAAGAGCTCATTGGCATCTAGAATGCCAATGGCCAAACGAATCAAGAAAATTAACTTGAAGTTCTCATCAGACAACAACATATTGACATTATGGTTCTTAGTTAGACTCATCTATGCTGCAGATCCTAAAAGATGCTAGGGAACGACATCCACACTGAAAATCTCTCCGATGACAACCGAATGCTTGGCGGAACTACTGTGCTCACCCGCTCGGCGTTGAAACACTATCCTCTAGTCTCTGTGCGTATTGATGCTCTGCAAGAAGCTGCCTAAAGATCGTGCTATGTTTGATTGGCTAGTAAATCCAAATTTGGAAGTAGTGGCAACAGGGGTGCCAACATACTACCTATACGATATCAGCCGTCTTCCTGATGCGTTTGACTTTGCCGTATATGTAGGTATCCCGTCTAGCTGTCTGTTGATCTCGAACTCTAACGACCTAAACTCACATCACTTTCCGCTAGTCGTTGATGCCAGACTTTCAGCGTGTCCAAAGCAGAGTGTTTTTCCAGGTCACGCAAAACTATCTATATTTAAACAGCGCCTAGACCATCTACTTAAGCTTAACACGGAGCTTTGCTCTGCTGGGGACATAGATAATGCGGTTAAGCTGCTCACCAGCAACAAATAAGAAGCTGCTGACCTTGCCACACAACATCAGCCACCATGCTGCCAAATTGATATAACCCGGCCTTCTTTAAAAGTCGAGGTCTTGGATTTAGTTAGACATAAGCGCAGACTGCGTCGCCGTTTCATGCGTAGCCGGAAGGAGCGAGATCGATTAGCATGGCATAGAGCGGCTACTGACTTGAAAAATATATAAGGTACGCAGTGGCTACTTTGACCATATACTCCGTAATGCAGATCCGAACAAAAAAGGTGGATTTAGCTTGTGGAAAGCGACGCGCTGTGTAACGAGGCAGCCTTTACGACACGTTCACATCAAAGAACACAAGAGCGCTTCACACCTTTCGATGTTGCAGATCCAAATGATGTACGAGACACGAAAAATTTTCTCCAAGATCCTCTAAGGCCTATAAAAACTATCACTCCCCAAGAGGTTCGGCAACAGACAAAGTTACTCAAGAAAAAGAATGCCCCTAGATATGACGGAATAGATGATAAAGTGGCGAAGGCCCTCCCTGATCAAGTCATAATGTTTGTAGTTCTGCTCTTCAATACCATGATTCGCATCCACCATTTCCTATCCCAGTGGAAATGCGTTGTGATTATAATAGTACGGAAACTTGAAAAGACGGAAAATCTTCTTGCGTCTTATAGAAGAATAAGTTTACTACCAATATTCTCCAAAATATTCGAAGGGGTATTTTATTACTTTGGGCACTTCTGACATGCCAATTCCAGTAAATGAAAAAAAGTATGCTGGCTACATATGTACTTGTATGCTGATGCCACGCCATTCTCGTAAACTCAAACTGTCCGAATGAAGCATCCACTGACGTACAAAACTACCTTGTAGACTTTCAGCGTTGGGCCAACCGCTGGAATATACGAGTTAATAGTGAAAAGTCTAGTCAGTGTACTTTTATGTTGAGGCAAACTGCCCACCCGTTATTCTCAACAATATGGTCATACCACATGTCGACCTCGTATGCTACTTGGGTTTTAACTTGGAAAAGCGTGGCTCCTGGCATAAACATGTTCGCAAAACAGCAGCTGTTTGTTACGCTAAACTCAAAAGGTTAAACTGGTTACTTCGACTCAGTCTCGAAAATAAACTGCTTGTTTTTACGACAATTATTATGCCTACCTGGATGAATGGTATGCAGCTATGGGGCACTGCTGCCATCACAAATATCAACCGAATAAAAGTCCTCCAAAAAAAGATCTTGCGTAAAATCACTGATGCCCATTGGTATATGCGCAATTTTGCATCGAGACTTGAGAATGCCAACAGTCATTGAGCAGATAAACTTCCACAGCAGCAGATATAATGACCGATTGGGCTCGCATGTTCATCAACTAGCGGCGGCCAGAGGTTAACACCTGTCG
This sequence comes from Leucophenga montana, assembly GCA_035044765.1. Classification (NCBI taxonomy): domain Eukaryota; kingdom Metazoa; phylum Arthropoda; class Insecta; order Diptera; family Drosophilidae; genus Leucophenga; species Leucophenga montana. The sequence continues at coordinate 325,521 of JAWNNQ010001362.1, read as the reverse complement.
TATACGCACAGAGATTTCACCCAATCACGATCTTCCAAATAGGTATTAAGCCTTATTGAATTTTTATTAGTCATGTACATGTGCAAATTCTAAGGTAAATGCCTTTATGTCACTCTTCAACATGTTATTTCAATGTATTATAGTTTTTAAATAAACTGATTGAGAGATAAAAAAAATTCTAGTGCTACAAGAACAATATATCTTATAAATTAACGCACTACTCATAAAATACATGTAAAAATCGAATTTCAAAAAAGACAGATATAGAATTATTATCTAATATAACTTATATTTTTAAAAGGGAAGGCCGTTAGATGATTGCACATTTTTAAAGGAATTCTCCATTGCTATGCTAGAATGTTTCGGAGAGAAAGGATAGGAAATGGCTCACATCATGCAAGAGGTACCCTTATCAGGTAGGACAATAGCACGCAGAATAGAGGATATTTCACCTTTTTTACATTTAAAGATTAAAAAACTCCTTCAAAATTGAAAAGCGTACTCCATTGCTCTCGACGAAAGTATAGACATAAGCGATGTTAGTCAGTTACTTATATGCTTTAGAGCCGTTGATAGTGACTTAAATGTATTTAAAGATATGCTATGTTTAGCAGGAATGCACAGCAACGTTTGTGGCACAGACATTTTTCAAGTTGTAGAACACAGGGTGTTTTCAATTGTCTTTTAGCAAAGTCTTTTTCTGTCTCGACGATTGACTGTTTTAAGAAACGTTTACTGAAAACAACTTCAATTGAAAACAAAGGACCTTTCAAATTTTCCGAAAACCAGCATTATTTGCAGTCAATATGACATGTTGGACAATCTTTCCGTATTTTGGGAACCATTTCAGGAAATAATTGAAAAATTTGAGAAGTCGTTTGCTGACTTTGAAAAAACTCGAGATTTAGTTGAGTTACACAGCAATCCCCTACTTTGCAATTTAAGTTTAAGCAACGAAGCGTTGATTGAATTGAAAAATCTTCAAGGTGATATATCTCTTCCCCTTGAGCGCGGAGTTGAGTTTTGGCGACACGTAGATGAAAAAAAAATTCCCAATTTTAAAAAATAAAATCTACCAACTTTATTCTCTGTTGGGCACAACTTACTGTTGTGAAGCTGCTTTTTCTTCCATGGTCTACATTAAAAACAAGCAAAGAAATGCATTAACTGATGTAAGTCTTGAAAATTTATTAAGACTAAAAACTACGAATTTTAATATTAACCTTGATGAAGTAGTACAGTACTCAAAAGCTTAATGAATTTGATTTTTAAAATTTTTAGTTAATTTTTATGATTCTTTTTTTTTGCATTGAACTTGCATTTTTTTTTTTTTTTAATTCATTTTAGTATAAGCAAAAATATTAATTTCTTTTTTGTGTGCCCGCTTTTGTTTTCCTTCCTCAGTCTCATTTGAGATTTGTTCGGAAGGGGATGCATGCCGAATTTTTGCGGAACATAAAATGTTATCATTTTATGTGTTTGTTCTACCACTACAATCAAAAATTCAATTTTGTGATTATGCGAGTGCCCAGCTCCGAATATAAGTAAATGACATTACTTTTTGAATGCGTATAATTTTCATTATTTTTGTTTTTTTAATTGAAAAAATTCTACATTTATTTAAATTAATTATCTTCGAAAATGGTTGAGTGGGTACAAGTACGAATCCTATCCTACGAATTTTTGACTAAAAAATCCTCTGCTTCCTTATCTATATCAAAACAATCCGATTTCCGCTGATTACCGTATACTAAAAATAAATGGGTCAGATAAAAAAATATTTAAAAAAATCTTCATTCGCGGCATATCTCGAAATTTTTCTTGTGTTATGTTATGTGTTATTATAATCTATAATCTATAATCTATAATCTATAGTCTTTTTTTATTTTGTTCCTGTGCTTCCTCTGATAGCTCTACTAGTGGAAATATATTATTTTGGACAATATCCTTGCCATGGTATAACTGTTTGGCATATGAACTGTTGGGGACATGTTTCTCATTGTACAGTTCAGCGGTTCGCTGAGAATATTTTTCAAATTTGTTTCCATCAGTAGGCTTACGGTAAGAAAGAACTTGTAATACAATTTTAAATCTGCTAATGAGTTAATCTATTATTAACGCTATTTTTATAAACTCGTCCTGGAAGTTTTTTCGTTAAGCTTCTTTTTTGTTTGTTGTACTCATCTCGTATTGTACTAGTCGCAAGTCTAAGTCATAGCTGATTTTGAGTAAATGTCCCATAAACATAGTATGAAGTGGAGAAATTCCAATGGTGTCAATGGTGTTTTGCTTAATTTGCTTGCAATTTGTGCATGAAGACATTGCCTTTGAGTCAATCAATACTTGTGCAACTTTCCCATCGATCACTGTTAATTGAAGATTATATGTAAGTAATTTCTATAGTCTGTCTGTTAATTTGTAAAACATGAGGCTAAAGCTGTTTATATTAATTTTATAACTACCTCTGCAAACTCATTTTCAAATATAAATTTAACTGGCCTACAGTATTTTGTAGACGAAGGTGTATGGCTTTTCCATACATCTATATCTGAATTGGCGCTTGTTGATGGCTCGTCAACGTTCAATGCTTTGTTTAATCGGAGAAAATTCCAATGTTAATTATTTAAAAATTATTATGCGTTTAACTTAAAACACTTTTTTCTCAAATTGGGTGTCAATCGGAGTCGGTGCCTATATGTTCCTGAAAGAGGAAATATTAGGCTTTAAAATGATGCTATACATTTTTTTGATCCGAATTGTTCCGAACTTTTGCCAGCCTAACAAAGTTCAATAACAGGGGTAAAATAGACACTTGCGGTAAAAGCAATTACTAAAAAGCGCCGAGTACGATTTTTAGATTTTATTGTATAGGTATATGGCTGAAAAAATTAATACATAAAATTTTTTTTTTCGGGATTCAAAAATTGATAAAGTTTCAGAGGCTGATAAATTTAAAAATGTAAATACTTCTTAGGAATAGTTTGGTTACCTTATTTAATGGACCGATTAAGCTAAAAAAAGTTATACTTAAAGAAAAAAACAATCGAATTTTCTCCAAGGCAATTTGGTTTTGAACCATTGTGCGTTGGTAGTTTTTTTGTCTATTATTTTATGATAATGAAGCGACAAAATATTTTTGTACTGAACAAAAACGCTGTTGTTATACCAGTTTGTCTGAAAGTTTGTAACGTATGAAAGGAGGCATCGTAGACCCCATTAACTGCATATATTCTTGATTAGCTCGACAGACGAGTCGATCTAGCCATGTCCGTCTGTCTGTCTGTCCGTCTGGACGTTGTCGCCCATTTTTTGGGGTCCAATTTTTATGGTATCCAGTGGAAAATTGGCACATACTATTCTTTTTATTGCAGTTTAATAAATTTTTTTAAATTTTGTATGAAAACTTTTTTATTGAAGTCAACCTTAACTTAATAATTGATATGGTAACTTCTAATGCTCGGATGAGCTTCTAGTGCTCGGATGCTTCAAATATACATTAATTGATTTTAATGGTAGCTCCCATACAAACCCACCGCCAACTTTTGTGTTTTTGTTTGAGAAACTTCTTTATTAGGTTGGAATTTGATGCGGTGGTATTTTTTGGATAGCGGCTTAACATACAGCTATGCTCATACTATTGGCACAAATAAAATTTGCAAATTAAAGATAATTTTTTTTATTAAATAATAATAGTAAGGAACAAAAGTTTAATGGCATTTCGTATAGTCTATTATGTTACTTAATTAAAAAAGAAAACAAACTTCAATTGATTTCAGTTATAAAAAAATATATAAAAATTCAACAAAAAACTCACAAATTGCCTGCTCATATAATTGGCACATTTTCAAACAAATAATTTTTACGAATAAACGGATAATGTTTTCGAAAGGAAAATGATATTCGGTTTTAGTATTTGGTACGACAATCCAGAATTATCAGTAACTGCTTGACATCTTCGATTCATACTTTCTGCCAGCTTTTGGCGAGTTTCCCTTGGGATGGATTACCAAGTTTGTTGGACTCCTGCCCCCAAATCGTCCAAATTTTTAAATTTTTTCTTGGAAACAGCCGCTTTTACATCATTCCAAAGATTCTCAATTGGATTTAAGTCTAGGATTTGAGCCAGTCCATAACCGGAACCTTTTCATCTTGCAGCCACTTCTTAACGATCTTGGACGCATGCTTAGGGTCTTTGTCGTGCATTATTATTAGCTGATAGCTAAAAATATTAAATAAGTACACGATACGTTACTTTTGAGCATTTGTAAGATACTAAATTTATTTGTAAGAATGTTGATCCTTATATACTATTCTTAAATGGTAAAATTCCTTATCTAGGTCAAATGTTTTTTTTGTGTAATTTATGGCCTGTCATAAGCCGAAGAGATATCAGTATCTTTTCTTCTCTTGTATGCACGCTCATATCAGCGCTCGTTGTCTTCAATACTTTTTGGTGGACTGTATATTTGATATTTAATCCTTCTGACCCTTTGTCGATGATAAGTGGAAAATTCATATGTCCGCTAGTTTTATGATCTGACGAAGCAAGCGATATCTTTACTGTAGATATGCAACATGTCATCTTTGCTTCGCTTATCAGCCGCATACAGAATGCGCAGTAAAACTTATGTTCACACGTGAACATGCATAAAAGTCCACTTCACAGGCATGTTCTCAAATGCATACGGTTCCATTGAGTTCTTTAAAATGTCCAAATATTGAAACCGGTCAATATTGCCATTAATCAGGACGTGCCAAGAAAATGCACTCCAACACATTATTCTGCCTCCTCCATGCTTGACTGTTTTGGTTGTGAAGCTTGGATTTTCATTTCAGCCTGGCTTTTTGGACGACGCACAATTGTTTTCCCTTCAGGTCCTATCCTCCGACTGACTGAGCTTGTAAATAAGATTTTGTTCTTCAAGAGTGCAAGTCTTTCCACAACCGTCAACAACAACTTTCGGCGCAGCCGAAAACGAAACAACAACCACACACGATTTTCGTTGCGACGCAGACCGTCATAAAAGTGTTCATTTTGCTATGATTTATGACTTCTGCCGCGTCTTGTACACTGAGTAAAAAAGCGAATTAGGTTTTGATGTGGTACGATTTTTACTAAGTGATTGAACTGCGGTTTGTACATTTTTCAAAGTAAAATTAATAATGGCTAAGAAAAGGGAATTTTCCGAGTTTGAGACTCAGTATTTTTTCGCAATTAAATAATTTGGAAATGTTTAGGTGGCTTATTTGCGGAACTGTAAAAAGTTCAAAAAGAAATTACAATATTCGACGACATTATTTGAGTCTCCATGCAAACTTCTATGGTTCTTTGAGTGATATAGAAAGAATGCAGTAAATCGCTTTGCTAAAAAAATCAGCAGCTAAATACGAATTAAAACCGGTTGTGACGATGAGAAGAACGTCTTACGCGCATCATTTGTTGTAAGCTACAATCTGGCCAAAGCTCAAAAGCCTCTATAGGACGGTGATTTTTTTAAATCGACGTATTGTGACATGCTCAAATGCTTCGACGATAAAGGCATTCAAATGAGTGAAGTAGTAGCACAAGTACCGCTCTCTAGTCGAACAGTCACAATACGAGCAAATACTTAAGTCGACAATCAAAAGAAAATCTCATTATTAAAATAAAAATATGCAGATATTACTCCTGCATTTTCGCATATAAAACATATTAAAAATGTTTATAGAAATAAGTTAAGTGACAAAAATCTTGCTGATTACTGCGCACTTCTATAAGTAATTTAAATGGTTTCAATAATTTTTATCAGTGTTGAATTTTTTTACTTTAATAAACCAAACAACAACAATACAGCGAAGGCTCGATTTTCTTCGCGACTCATAGAATCATAAAAGTGTTAATTTTGCTTAGATTTATGACTTCAAAAACTCTGTTTGTTGTAGATGTTGTTGTACTGCTCCCGATTCAAAATTTCGTGCTCATCGCTGCTTTATACAAACCCAAAGCCCACTTTTGTGATTTTGTATGAAAAACTTCTTCATTAGAGTCAATATTAGCTTGAAATTCGATATAGTGGCTTCTTATGGATGGTCGCTTCACAAAGTAACCTACCTGACATTTATGTTTTACAATATGATTTCAAATTTCGTGTGAATGGTATTTTTAGCTTCGGTTCAACCAAAGTTACCGTTTTTCTTGTTTTTATTAAATTTTAAAAATGTCTATTTCTTTACAAATAACAAACCTCTTGACGAGGTAAAAATCAAGTGACGAAAGCCTACTTGAAACTCACAAAACTGCTGATATCAATTTTGTGACGATATACTTATATTTTTCATTTCAATGGTTGGTATCGATTCGTCATGCTGCTAAACTTTTTAAACTATAAAATACAGCTCTTCTTCTAGGACATCAATTTATTTCTCTACTTAAGAATATTCTTGAAAATTCACCACTACATCGCAACATGACGAACGCTTAATTACATATTACAATCGATTCCAACCATTAAAATGAAAAATATATAAATATATCGTCACAAAATTGATGACAGTAGTTTTGTGAGTTGCAAGTAGGCTTTCGTCACTTGATTTTTACCTCGTCAAGAGGTTTTTTTATTTGATATCAGTCATTTCGATAGAGAAGATCTATAAAGTGCTTGGATAAATCTTTATATGAAACTTATACCTTGCTACCATACATATCAATTTATGGCAATAAATGTGCTAGATTGAATAACCAATTTCTTTTATTGGCGATTTGTACTCATACATACATATATATGTTATTTCTTGCATGCATATCTCCATACATATGATAGATATTATATATTTCAACATTTTCTGGAAGTATGTTTCAAGACCTTTTTAACACGTTTCGATCGGATTTACCAGTAACAACTTCGATATTGCGCGTATAATATACTGCTCGTGCTGCTTCCACACTCAGGTGGGCTTTCGTCACTAGCGTGGACTATCGTCCACACTGCGTCACTTACTTACTTAGGTGGCTCTACAACCGTCCGTCTATCGGTCAAGGCCGCACGTAGGAAAGCCATTCGGCTTTCCTAGTTTAGTGCGCGCCGGCGCTAGTCGCTGGAGCTTCTTTAGACCATCATAGACCTGATTTTGCCATCTTAAGCTCGGACGTCCTCTCTGATGCTCCTAAAGGCGCTGTATCCGTTGACGTCGGGGTCCATGCTTCTGCGACATACTCGCTGATGGTCTGCGAGTGTGTACATCAAGTCCTTCGTCTTGTACTCGTTCACCGCTAGGTCCATGAGACATAACTGCTTCTCAATCTCCGAGAATGTCCTGCTAGCTCGCCGTTCGTCCGAGCCAATGATGTTAATGTCATCAGAATACGCGGTAGCATCAATTTCTTATGGAAGATCGTAGCCGACCGTACTACGTATGGGCATTGGCGTAGGATGTACTACATCAAACGATTAAAAAAGCATCACCCTGTCTGAAATCTCTCTTGGTATCAAAGGGTTCGAAGAGGTTCTTTCCTACTCTGATGATGCTTTGGGTGTGTGATAGCTTCATCATGCAAAGACGAATGGTCTTTGCTAGGATACCAAGTTTAGATAGGGCGTTGAGGAACGTTCTTATCGGCTTTTTTGTTCTACTCACGGGTGTTTTACAGCATTTGTCGTAAAGTCAAAATTTGGTCACAGTATTGTATTCTTCGTCGGTAGGTTAGAGAAGTGACTTTTCCATAGTCTCAGTGATTCCTGTGCATCTGTAACGCCGGCTTAAAACCTTCGGTCAGACGATTGAAATTTTGATAAAACTTTCGAGCTTCATTTCTCACATCACATAACACCTCAACATCCTCAAGCAAACGGATTTCTTTTTCCTTTTTTTTTTGCGTCTGAAAATGCGTTTGTCCTCTCTCCGTTTCTCACGATTTCGCTCTCTAATAGCTTGCGTTGCTCCCGACTGCAGAGTTCTTTTTTAAGCGTCGTCTTTCTTCGCAGTAGCTTAGCGCCACTCCTCGTCATACCAAGGGTTTTCCACAGGTCTGGTCTACCCAATGACCTCCTTGGCAGCCGTATCCATGGAGTGGGAGATATGTCTCCACTCTTGTCTCCTGCATCTTTAGCCGCATTGCAGAAGGCTAATGTTGAAGTTCTTAGCCTTGATACGTATCACGGCAAGGAGCTCGTCCACAGGCATGAAACTGGAGACAAGACCTCGTAGTTTCCTACTAACCACGAAACCACATTCAATTCGTGATTCCTTGCATGGCAACCATAATAGGTGTCACATAATGCCTTTTCTGAGCAGTCCTGTCCTATCCATCGCATTTTCTGTATTGCGGAGATGTCAGCCTTGAATTTGTCGAGAGCATCAACCAGCTAGATACCTGCACCAGCCCTATATCCGTAAATCATGGTCCTTAAATCGTTTGGGGGGGTCATTATCAAAGGGGAACTATATCCGAGGATTCCATGACTCATGTGTCTTCACTGGTATATGTTGTTTTAAGTGGCGGGAACAAAACCCAGCACACCAACCTATAATTAAGGGATTTGCTTTCTCACAAATTGCTCACCACGGAGGTTCCGTGGTCTACTCAAGGGATACGTGTCCTAACGGACGTGTTTGTGAGCTGCTTTGCAAAAAAGTCGTAATGTGACCGCACCTAAGAGAATGGCCAAAGAACTTTCCACTTCTGCAAATAAGCCCATCCAACATTTCTATGTCAATTATTATTAATATTGAAGGAAAGGACATATAAACCTGCGGAAGATATATTGTTTGTCATACTGAGTTAGATGACCTGCCCTAAGCCTATGTGGTGAATAAATCTTAGTATTTGATAATTGATAATAATATGATTACATAGCATCTGCGGTCTACTTCTAGCAACATCTTCACATTCCACGAGAAGGGGTCTCCTCTTCATAGTCACTGAATCTACATTCAAAAAAGTTATGTATACCCAAAACACACATGTGTTTCTTTAGTCTACAGTGACCTGTTAGCAGTCCTGTTAGTATTCTTAGTTGTTCTCCTACCTATCGTAGTTGGAGCATGGTTTTCGATCTGCACGTGTTGTAACCCCTAGAACCCCCCAATGTTGTTCCTTCACTAGATTCGTCTCCTTGTGGATTACTTCCGATATAGTGTGTCTCGCGATGCGACAGAAGACTTAAGTCCTATAATTAGCTTTGCCGCTTCTTTTCAGCCTGCTAATTTCGTAGAATATTGTTGTGACGCGTTCGTCTAGTTCTTCCAATAGGCCATTTGCTTCAAGCACTAGTTTTGACTTAACGAAGTGCTTTTAACGCCGACCGGCTATCTGATAGAAATGCAATATCACAGTTGTGATAGCATCTAATTAAGTTGAACTGCTCACATCAAATTATTGCACACATTTCTGCTTGGAAGATATCCAATTGACTACCAATAAGGAGTCATATGGCTTACAACCCCTAGGCCTGTACCGTGTTCCGACAAGGATCCATCCGTATACCATCCGTATGATCTTTCTGACGTCCACGATTTCTTGTCGGACCATTTAATGTCATTTCATCTCTTGACATGGACATTAGGGATGCACCATTCGTCTAGGTATGGAGACGTTTCTGAGAGATGTCCGAAGTAGTTTTGTTCCCATCGACTGACTGAGTGTTTCTAAATAAGTGTAACAGAAAGTTTCTATATTTTCGCTGTAAACTAGTGTTATACAATTAATTCGTAAGTTTATTATGTAGTTGTCTTACTACAAAACTTCGAAATTTGTAATAGAAAAGGGAAAATATATAAATAAGTTATAAATAAATTATAACTCAAAATTTGATTTAAAAAATGTTGATCAACAACCACCCACCACTTTCTTCCCCAACCTAAACAGCCACCACTGTATGCACATGCATGTATTTCTTACATTTATTCACTCATATACACATATCTTTTCATTAATATGAAAAGACTAATCTCGGTGCCAAATATTAATGCAAACAAACAAAAAAAAAAAAAACCTAACGTTAACTTTAACTTTAAATAAGGGCCACTCCACTAGCAGATGTGCATGAAGCGACCATCTAAAAGATGCCACCATCTTTCAAGTATTTTTATGGGAGTACCTCAAAAAGAAGGCGGAACACGCCCATTGGTATATGTATATGAAGCGGCTGTCCACTAAGATCCACCAAATCGAATTTCGATCTAATATTGATTTAAATAAATAAGTTTTTTATACAAAAACACAAAAGTGGGCAGTGGTATTAAGTATTTGGCAACCCCAACATATGTATGTTCAGGGGCTGTACATAAAAAGGCACTACATCGCATTTCAACCGAATATTGACTTTAATAAAGAAGTTTTTCATATAAAACACAAAAGTGGGCAGTAGCTTTGTGTGGGGCTACCCCAAAAAGTAGGCCGGTCCCACTCATTAATCTACATGTGAAGCGTCCGTCCATTAAAATCTACCATATCAATTATTAAGTTGATATTGACTACAAAAAAAAAGTTTTTCATATAAAAAGTCAAAAGTGGGCGTTGGGTTTGTATTGGGGCTACCCCAAAAACTTCAACTGGATAGCATAAAAATTGGTCCCCAAAAAATGCGCAACAACATACAGACGGACAGACGGACAGGCCTAGATCGACTCGTCTCATCGAGCTGATCAAGAATATATACGATACCTCAAATGATGCCTTACAAACATTCAGACAAACTGATAATACCATTTCACACTATCACGGGTGTCACAGAAATCTTTAGACAAAATTCCATCTGGTGATTTGAATTTCATAGAGAAATTTCGTAGGTGTCACAAAAATCTCGTAGATTTCATTAAAAACTCTATTAATGTACAGAAGAGTTTTGTGCTACGCAAAGTTGTCGTATATAACAAAAATAGATTTACAGACTATGTAAATTATTTTCAGATTTACTTGGAGAACATTTTAAAGTCTATATTTAGTGTGATATGTCTGAATTACTTATTTTATTAATATATTTATTTTAGAAAATACCCAAAACTAAATTATGATTTATGTTGCGAGAATAATATTAATATTAATTTTGTATTGGCAACTCTGATGTTATAAAATATTTGTATCTGTCATTCGTTGTTGTTGCGTAAACCGACCTAGACGGTTTTTAGCAAATAAATACACATTTTTATAAATTTAAATTAAATAATAAAATGTGCTAAACGTTTAAAATGCTAAGACACAGTTACGAAGGAAATACATTACACTAGCACATAAACAAAGTTTTATCTTATGATTTGATGAGTTTATAGATGCAATCAACAATTTCACCTAGCGAAAAGCTGGTGATTTCAAACAGTCTAAAAGAGATTTCTGTGATACCTACGAAATTGATTTGGGTCGGAATTAGGGTGAAAGAGATTTCTTTGACACACCACTATGTGTGAATGGCATAAAAATAAGTTTGGGGCGATAGGTCCGCCATGAGTACCAAAACCCCTTGAGGTGGGTGTTTTCAATATTTAGATATACATATATCGGACTGGGGTGATTTCGTATGTTTTAACATTTGTAACGTGTTTTTCTTGAATTATCTTCCATAGTGATATCGTATATCAAATGGAGCGTATTTGACTGTAACAATCCTTCTTATTTTCTTTCTCTTCGTAAAAACTATTTATTTACTATTTAGTATGTGTTTAATGTGTAAATGCGTTTTGTGTTAGCACAACGTCGACGGTGTTACGAAACTGAGCGCCAATACTAAGATTGCTTTGTCAATACTTTCGAGCGACCCTCGATTATATCGAGTATGAAGGTACTAAATATTCCCTTTTTGGTTCTTCTGCGCGCACTCTTGGTCGTCCCAATTTTGTTCCAATGGGCGGAGCTATGTTTATGTATTTATGCGCACGCTTCGCTTGCCTGTATCTATAAATGTATACAATCTCACTACGGCTCCACATACATACCTACCTACATATGTAAATACAAATATAGGTATATGTAAGTACATAATACAAATCGATATCTATGAGTTTATCATTCATGTACAAAATTGAAAGAAATTGTGAAAAGAAAGCAGCCCTCAGCTCAGTGTTACATATATAAACATGTAATCGTATGTATGCAAGTAAATATATATGTAATATATATAATATATACTATATATGTAGATATGTATCTTTGACTATTACTAAATAAATTGCAAGATGAGAATGTACAACATATATATGTACATACATATAAAGTATGTATGATATTTACATGTTTGAATAATAGAGAACTTTATGTTTAATGAATATTTAACATTTTTATTTTTATCATCTGATTTATTTAGCAAAACATTATTTGGTTTTCCTATAAAAGTCTATTTAGAGAATTATAGTAACTTTAACTAAATATAATACATACATATATGTACATATTCTTGTTACGATGTCGAAACAAATCGATCTGTTTTCCTGAGTATTCAAGTTAACGTAACGCCAAGAGGCGGAGGGCCGGTGATACAGTTTGATACGTAACATTTCTCAAGGTATTTTAATAGAGATCAATATAAAAATAAATAAATATTTGAAATCATATAATGCATGCAAATCTATTATTTCGTTTATACGATTGGGTTCTTCGTGAAAACATTTAATGGTAAGTCAAAACAATGTGCATATAGACGCTTTTTCATTAAATGAAAATTATCACGAAAAGTTTTCATGAATATCTTTATATTTCATGATATTCTCGCCAAATTTGAATACGACGATGCTCTTCTTCGTTTTCAGCTTCCAAGGGCGGAAACACCGAAACAGCTATGTATTTACCCCATTTAGGTGTTTTGCGTTTTATATTAGTATTTAATATTTATTTACATTTTAATTTTTTACATTTTTGATTGTACTTTTCCTGATATGTGTTACCACATACATATATGTGCCACATATTTGGCTGAAATTAAATAAATATCGCATGAACAGAGAATAAAATTTTTCTCGAAATTCATAATTTCATTACATGTGGTTTAAACTAGATATGTATAATCTGCATCATATTCGTGATATTTATTCACACATAGAGTGAAATGGTATTATCAGTTAGTTAGTTAGTAGTTTGTAACGCATTAAAGGAGGCATCGTAGACCCAATAAAGTACATATATTCTTGATCAGCTCGACACGACGAGTCGATTTAGCCATGTCCGTCTGTCCGTCTGTATGTTGTTGCGCATTTTTGGGGGACCAATTTTTATACTATCCAGTTGAAAATTGCCACATGCATTTCATTTTATTGCAGTTTAATAGAGTATCAAGATTGACCCGCCACGACCACTTTTTTTTGGACAAACATCCGTTTGTAGCCCCCATTCGAACCCACCGCCTACGTTTGTTTTTGTATGAAAAACTTCTTTATTTAAATCAATATTAATTCGATGTGGTGACTTTTTATGGACAGCCGCTTCATATGCATATACTAATGGCCGTGTCCCACCCACTTTTTTGGGTAGCTTTTGCATGAACAACTTCTTTAATTTAGTCAATATTAGCTTGAAATTCGATGTACTTTATGTTTAACGTTTTTCTTGTATATTTATTTATTTCAATTTGCTTAAATTCAGAACATGATAATAAGCAATTACGTTATATATGTACATAACTAATTACATATAAATAATACCATAAATAAAAATAATTATCCATAAAAGAATTACTTAATAGTTACAATTAATTATAGCATTACACACAGAATTTAAATGAAGGCCTGAAGTGTCTGAATTTAATTTATAAAATCTGTTGTACGTAGTACATAGAACACGAATACGATCATTACACGTATAATTGATTGTACACGAAAATTGAATAAAATGGGGAATAAATATCACCACAGATAAGTTTCTCGATAAATAAATCTCCTAGCTTTCTCCGTTTTTTCAGTTTTGTAAGCTTAATTAAGTTCAGTCGACAGATATACGGTAGAATATTAACATTTGGATTCCAGCCCAAGTTACGCAAAGCAAAAAGAAGAAATTGTTTCTAAATTAACCATTAACCGAGAGAACCCGCGCATTTATTTGCACTTAAAACAATTTAAAACTAGACCATTACTTCTCATAATCAGCATGTGGCAGTAGGAGAAAACATCTGCGAGACGTTTTAATAAACAGGATGAAAAGTAAGGTGACTACCCTGTTATACTCCTGAAAGAACGTCAATTTTTTTCGTTATAGTGCTGGCAAACACCTAGCGTTCTGTGCGAGATACCAAATAGGTTGAAATCCATTTTGCCAAAGCTACGACACGCACGTCCCAACACTCAACGAAAGCTAGACGTCGGTAAGCTGCTATCACAACAGACCGCGAAGCCTTTTCAGCAAGACTCTCCCACCTGTTCCGGAACTCCTCTCCGGCTTCTGAAGATATAGGTGAGCAGTGGAGACATATCTCCCACTCCATGGATACGACTGCTAAGGAGGTCATTGGGTACACCAGACCTGTGACGAACCCTTGGTATGATGTGGAGTGTCGCCAAGCTACTGCAGAGTAAGACGACGCTTACAAACGAACTCTGCAGTCGGGAGCAACGCGAGCTGTTAGAGAGCGATATCGTGAAAAACGGAGAGAGGAGAAACGCCTTTTCAGATGCAAAAAGGAACAAGAAATGCGTGAGCTTGAGGATGTTGAGGTGTTATGTCAAAGAAATGAATCTGTACTGTGTAAACGGCTGGAGCCATACACAAATGCATTGATAGGCCAGTATGAGTTTGAAGCAGACCAAAGAGGTCGACCAGTGACAAATTTTCACTTTACGCCAAATCCTGGAGACGACCCATGAGTACAATAAAGACACACACCACCTATTTGTCGATTATAAGGCCGCTTTCGACACGCCGATCAGAACAAAGTTCTTCAACGCCCAATCTGAACTTGGTATCGCAGCAAAGATCGTTCGTCTTTGCCTGATGACGCTATCACACACCCAAAGCGTCGTCAGAGTAGGAAAGAACCTCTCCGAACCATTTGATACCAAGAGAGGTTTCAGGCAGGGTGATGCTTTATCGTGCGAATTTTTCAATCTCTTGATAGAGTACGTCCTACGCCAATGCCCATACGTAGAACGATCGGGCACGATCTTCCATAAGGAAGTGATGCTACTCGCATATGCTGATGATATAGTCATCATAAGCACCAACGAACGGCGAGTAAGCAGGGCGTTCTCGGAGGAAGAGGAACAGTCACGTCTCATGGGCCTAGCGGTGAACGAGGACAAATACTTGGTGTCCACTCGCAGATCATCAGCGCGTCTTGGACGCTTTGTGAGTATGGAGAATTTCAACTTCAATGTTGTAGAAAACTTCGTCTATCTGGGAACAGAAATTACCAGCGACAACAACGTTAGCCGAGAGATCAGACGAAAAATCACGCTTGCTAATCGGTGCTACTTTGGGCTCAGCAAGAAAATTAGAAGTAGCGCCTTCTTTCGAACTACGAAGATAAAAATCTATGACACTGATCCCGGTCCTGCTGTATGGCGCAGAAGCGTGGACACTGACATCAACCGATACAGCGTATTTAGGAGTGTTCGAGATAAAGATTCTTCGTAGGATTGTTGGTCCCCTTAGAGTTGGCGTCGAGTTTAGGACCCGTATGAACCACGAGCTGTATGAGCTGTATGATGAGGTTGACATAGTCCAGCGAATTAAATTGCAGCGGCTGTACTGGGCTGGTCGGCTGGTCATCTCATCCGGATAACCCCGAAGCTCTAGCACTGAAGGTTTACGACGGAAACCTGAACTTGATTGGTGGACGGCGGCAGAGAGGACGTCCGAACTTAAGATGGCAAGATTAGGTCTATGAGGACCTGAAGCTCCAGATTGCCAGCGACTGGCGCCGGCGCGCACTAAACTACACCGAATGGTACGCTTTCCTACGTGCGGCCTTGACCGATAGATGGTTGTAGAACCACCTAACTAAGTATGTAAGTAATATGGTTCACCTCAAATATGTTCTTGATACTAATAGCAATCAATTCATTATACAAAATCCAGAGTGGACTGTTTTTGTTACACTTGTTTAACACACTTGTAACTAGTTCTTAAGAGTAATAATCAATTTTCTAGTAACAGTTATTGCATGGATTAATTAAACTTAATTAATTTTTACTTGTACTAAAATATCTGCCAATTTGACTCGTCTAAGCCGACGTAGTTGACCCTCAATTAAAAGTGAATTCGATTCCTATGTATTGACTTGCTGAATAAGCCTTGTGTTGTGGAATTCAAATCGTCTGATTTCATATCTCTCCATAAGTATGCACAGTCATGATATAGATAGTGATTCCTCATATAGCACGGGACATTTACAATTGCTTGTAGTATGGAATTTTGGGAACGCTGAATAATTATTTGTAGTTTATAGCGATCTTTGTAATTTTATATGTCTACTCTTCTTACAGGCTCAAGATCGAAGGCGGAATAATTTCAATATTTGTGTAAGTAGTGCAGCCCCAGATTTGTGATCCGTACGACCTGCACTTGATTTTTTTCTCTGGGGCTACGTAAAGTCCTTGGTTTATATCAACAAACCCGAGGTCAACATTCGAGATTCCTAATCTAGGAATTAGAAATTTGGAGTATTTCACGTCAATCCTATCAAAATGTCCCACATACTTCCAGTACAGAACTATGAATAATACCCCCATACAAATTTATGGTAAAATTAAGGACGCTTAAAAAAGGTGTAGGTTATTTCGAGATCGGGTACACTCGACTGCAGTGTTCTTTTCTGATTTTATATATGTCCGGCGTAGGGATATAAGAAGACTCCATTCCTAATTTCATATTAATATCATAAATATCTGAGGGACTAGTTTGCATACTCACAGATAGACAGATGAACGGATATGGCTAGTTTGATTCGTCTCGTCGAACTGATCAAGATTATGTACATTTATGGGGATACTTCCTTTATTCCGCCACAAACTCCGCGACAAAATTGTAACACTATTCACACTACTTGTGAAGTTTATAACAATTTAATACAATAAAATAAATTAGAATATGTTATTTCAAGGGAGGTATAAGTTATTGTAGCCACTGTCATTTTGTTTCTGGATGCAAAATGACTTTATGCCAAGTTTCAAACCGACTTCACAAAAATTGAAGAAGCAGGCAACTAGTTTAAAATTTTCAAGGCAGTAAACATTCGGAAATGGCTGTAAGAAGTATTTTTGGAAAGCTGATTGAGCATATACCTATGGGCACCTACTCGTATTGGTATGACCGTCGATGGTTCATTTAAGGCATTGCGAAAACGTGGACAAAAATATAAGATTATTCGCGCTGGAATATTTCGATTATTTTCTTAATATTATATTGAGACACTTAATTACTTAAGTATACTTTTACGAGTTTTGTAAAATTTATAAATTAATATATATGATACAAAATTGCAGTCTGTTGTCACAATACCCGATCTCCTGAAACTCGATCCAAAAACACACTAATTTCGCACTTTCTTTGATAGAAAGTATTGCTTCAAAGCGCTTTCTGCTCCAGGAGTAATATTCCATACTCACCTAACAACCGAAATAGGATTGTCAGTTGTACGCCGTCGCCACCGCCATTGCATGGGTGTGGTTTGGATTTAACTAAACAAAGCAACCTCAATAAATGCATTTAATTGAATCAAGACAACACCTAAATTGTGTGTGAATGCTTGCCTGCATACTCTTCTGTTCCTGTCGAGCCTATTCGTACCTGGCAGGCTGACAATGTCGTACTTTACCTGAGAGTTTCTTCAGCGCCGCGCGGCATCCCATAACAAAAAAAAAAGAGCTCTTAAGTAGTCAAAAGTGTGAAAATCATTAAGTTCAATTTGAGTGCTGTATTGCTCTCCATCGAAACTAAAGAGAACGCAAAACAAATTAAAGTCTAAAAGGTGCCAATATACTCGTACAACAACAATACTTCTTCATATCATTGCAACAAATGCAGGCAGAAGATAGTTGAAAAAGGGGAAGACAGGAAAAGGAGATCAACTCAGCAGCTACCTAGAATGATGATGTTACTTAATTTTCAAATTACAGAAAGGCAACCATAATAACAATAATAATCCTCGAGAATTAGGCAGTCGTAGCCGTCGTTGAAGCTATCTCCATTGCATATCCGACATCAGCCGCTGCAGATCGAATTTGAGCCGACGGAGTCGAAACAATGGGACAAAAGGCTAACTGCTTAGCACTTAACGGGAAACCAAATAATAGCAAGTATGCATGCTTCTTATACCCTTCATGGGTAGAATGATAACTTTATAATCAATTTATCGAATAGTTTGCAACACAAAATACATCGAATGTACTTGAATGTAATACACCTATACTCGTATACTTACTCGCCATTTATTGTATGAATACGAATGAAAACGAGACAATCTTAAGATCGTTGTCAAATTTCTGCTTTTATTGAAACTATTTTTCCATTTTTATTTTATGACTATCGTCGTGAAACATTGATTTAAGCTTAGCTTGAATTTTATAAGAATTCAATGTCTCAATTATTAGATTACCAACACTTTATGGAATCTTCGATTCTTCCTATAAACAAATTATTTATAATATAAACAAGAAGTTATTATTAAAACAAAAAACATTATGTATGTTTGGCTGTATACATTATGTCAAAAATCTATCGGGAATTGGTCAATAAAACACAAAACTTAACGTAATGAATAATTCAATCATCAAAACATTTTTTAAACGCATTTTTCGGAATCGATTTCAGTTCTCGCCGCGAATACTTTTTTATGTCTTCTATCGACTGAAAATGGGTGCCACGATAATTTCAGTTTTAGCAAGAGAAAAAATTCGAATGGAGCCATATCAGGTGAATATGGTATTCGATAGTATTTGTGGAGTTTTTCGACCTTTTTTCGATGAATTTGCTCTCTCAAACGCCGCATAACGCTCAGATAATATTCTTTATTCAAAGAAAACAGTCAATAGTACCTTGAATTTGATCAATTTTGACGTAGTTTTTTCGGTTTTGGCTCAGGTGGAAGCCGCTATTCCGACGCTTGTTGACTGGTTTGCATGTCAAACACGTAAACCCATATCTCATCACCAGTTATAATGCGTTTTATGAATGAGGAGTCGGAATTGACTCGTTCTATCATGGCTTCAGCGACCTTTGCGCGGTTGAGTTTTCGAATAAATTTTGCAAAAATTCGTAAAAATCGCAAAATATAACTGAGATGAACTAACAAAATCGAGCACTGCAAACAAACTAAATGACATATGGGGCTCAAACTCTGAGTCAGTGTAGAGGAGAGTTGTGCGAACTTAGTGACAAATTTGACAATGCCTTTAAACGGGCTTTTTAAATTGTCATAATGTATTCTTTGGCCACCTCTGTAGCCTAAATGGCTGGATGGATTTTGACATATAAGGTATCGGTAGATTCGTCTTGATTGCACGAGTGGCATAGGCTATAGCATTTTTATATAGCATCTACGAATATCGAAGAGAGAGGATTTTTAAAAAATGTTTTTAATATTACTGTAGCATAAACGGATGACGCTATATAGAAATATTATTCTCTATCTCACTCTCGTAATCAGGACGAAATTAACGATTGTCAAATTTCATGAAGCATTTTAAGCTGCAGAATATATTCAAAGAAATAAACATACTCAAAAAACCCCCATTCGTATTTATTAGCAGATGCTATGCCTAACCTGTTATTTTACTTGTTAACAGATTCAATATATCCAACTTATGCTTAAGCTAAGGTCAAAACCTTCATTATTGTTTCTTGTCTATGGCACCCTTTTTAATAGCATGCAAAGCGGATTGAAGCTTCGGTTCTACTGAATTTAACATATTTTGCTGTTTTTCTTCTACTGTTTTTATTTGCTATTGTCATTGGTTTAGGGTGGAAAACCACTTGAGCACACCTTAAAGAGTGCACAAAGCATCCAGTTCACACTTTAAGCAATTGAATTAATCAAATAATACAGTACATGCAAGTTTGAATTCTATAGTCGGTATGTGGAACTAAGTATAATAGCATTTTTAGATCCATTTGTGGGCACGGGAAAGGTCCTATCTTGAGAATTGAGCCAAGGCTTTTATAAAAGCAATATAAAAACAATCGAGCGTCGAATCGTTAAATCTAATAGCAGACAAAAAGAAGAAACGGTAATTTCGGTTGAACCGAAGCTCTAATATCATTTACACGAAATTTTAAATCGTATTGTAAAACATAAACGAGGGGGCACTGGAGAATCTACCCCAAAAAGTGTGCGGTATACGCCAACTAGTATATCAAGCGATCATCTATAAGATGCCGCTATATTTAATTTCAAGTTGATATTGACGTTTTTCATACAAACGTTTTTCATAAAAGTGTGCTGTGGGTTTGTATGGGAGTACCTCAAAAAGTGGGCGGGGCACTCGAAATTGTATATTTATATGAAGCGGATGTCCACTAAATCGCTTTTCAACCTAATATTGACTTTAATAAAGAAGTTTTTCTTACAAAAACACACAAGGATTTTATGGGGACTACCCCACAATATATGTGAAGCGTCCGTGCACTAGAAGATACCATATAGATTAAGTTGATATTGACTACAATAAAACAATTTTTCATACAAAAACACCGGTGGGTTTATATGGGTGCTACCACAAAAAGTGGGCGTGGAGGGTTAATCTTGATTCTCCATTAAATTGCACTAAGTCTGCAAAAGTTGGCATAAGAAACATCTTTATCAATTTTGTAGTTCGAAGGTTTATAAATAAAAAAGAACGAACGCTGCAGTTAATATAAACTTGAAATGCAAGATGGAGGGTTGTATGGACTTTTTATATGCTACGTTGTTGGTTTGTACCTTTTATGTTATGAAAATGAAGCGAAAAAAAATGTTTTACCTAGAATTGTCTAGGATTAGAGAAAACATCTATTTTCAGACATCCAAGCAGCTTTAAAAGCGCTGTAGCGGTCAAGAACCATCAGTGACTGTCGAAAATCTCTTAATTAGATGGCTGAGCAGAACAGTATCCGCCTCGTTTTGGTGCCAGGGCACAGCAATATTGAGGGTAACTGTATATCAGTTGAACTTGTATCAACGACCCATATTCAAGAGGATAAGGAGTCGATTGGCATATCTAAGTCAATCTGTAAGCTGCAAATTAAAACCAATACTATTAGGACCGAAATCCATAAGTGGTATAGACGTACCCAGTGTAGCACTTGGCAGGCGAGAGCTAAAAATGACTGAAAAAAGCTCAATCCCTACTTAGGATGAGTAGAACAGATGTATCAATTTTAATAGAAGTGGTAACAGGACACTGTCTCATAGGTCAGCATGCCAAGAGACTGGGGGACTCCGCGCAAGACTTCTGTGATAACTGCGAGGAACCCAAAACCGTCCATCACCTTCTATGTCATTGTCCCGGACTGTCCAGGAGACATATCTGAAACTTTCAATTTAGAGGTAAAAAATTAGTGAAGTATGTAAAATCTTTCCAATGGTTGTAAAAGGTTAGGGTTCGAGTCTCAAAGAAGATTCATATTCCTGACATGACGAACGCTTAATTACATATAACAATCGATTCCAACCATAGAAATGAAAAGTATATATATATATCGTCACAAAATTGATGTCAGAAGTTTTGTGAGTTTAAAGTATTCTTTCGTCACTTGGTTTTTTACCTAAAGGTTTTTTTTTTGATATCAGTCATTTTAATAGAGAAGATGAATAAAAACTGTAAATGAAACCTGTACCTTGCTTAAGGCTTTTTATATGAACCAAATATTTGTGTGGGGCTATATTCTTAAGTGGTCCGTTCTAAACAAATTTCAATAGAATTAAAAAAAATTGCAATAAATTCATTTAAAATAAAAACATTAAATTTTCAATTAAAAACTTAAAAATGGGGCCAGCTTTGTATAGGGACCCTTTAAAATGTTATTTTCATAAACTGTATCTGAAGATTGAAAAGTAGAGTCTAAATATACATACTTGAAGACTCTATCTTTTATAGTCTCCGAGATATTTTCGTTCAAGCAGACTATCGGACGGACAGGTCTATATTAACTTGTTTTTCCATGCTGATCAAGAATATAAATATACTTTATGGGGTCTACCACTCATCCTTCTGCACATACTTATTATTTCCTTTGACCTTTGGTACAGGGTATAAAAAACAAATATTTTTTTATGAAAATAACATTTTAAAGGGTAGCCCCTATACAAAGCTGGCCCCATTTTTAAGTTTTTAATTGAAAATTTAATGTTTTTATTTTAAATGAATTTATTGTAATTTTTTTTAATTCTATTGAAATTTGTTTAGAACGGACCACTATATATAATAAATACATATCAATTTATGGCAATAAATGTGCGAGATTAAATAGCCGATTTGTTTTCTTGGCGATGTATACTCCTACATACATACATATATATTTTATTTCTTGCATTCATATATACATACATACGATATCCTACTAATCCTACTAATATTATAAACGCGAAAGTTTGTATGGATGTGTGGATGTGTGAATGTTTGTTACTCCATCCTTGCAATCCAACTTTACAATAATATAGCTCATAGAATAAAACATAGGCTTTAATTTATGAAGAATAAATTAATGCACAGCGCAAACATTTTAACCAAGTCTGATGCCCTGAGTAGACGACAAAAAGCTGATAGCTACAAAGTCGTCTAGCATTCATGTGTTTGCCTTAAATGGTCATGTGTGCGGGATGATTCTGTTCGTTCTTTCTTCATTAGCCAACTTAGAATACTCATAGAATACCCATCTTATCGGTTATAACGGGTGAGGAAAAAGTAATAACCCTATTGTAAAACGCTATAGCTTTTGCACATGGCGCCAAATGTCAATTCGGTTTTGACATATGTGAAGTAAACAAACATTCGGTTTAATCCGCAAGAACGTGGAATAATTGTTTCCATTTTTTTGCGCAACAATTCGTCGATTTTTCATCGAAAATTATCATGAGCGGTGGGGCCCATTTCCATCTTAGCGGTTACGAAAATCCGTGTATCACCCACGAAGAGCCACGAAGAGCCATGATTACCGAATTTTTTTTCCTCAATTGGTTGAATTGGGACTGGAGAACATGTGGTTCCAACAGGACGGTGCAACGGCGCACACTGCTCGAGCCACAAACGATATTCTGAAAAAAGCATTTCCGGGTCGCTTAATCTCTCGTTTTGGTGATTTACACTGGCCGGCCAGATCACCCGATTTAACTGTTCTAGACTTCTTTTTATGGGGTTTTTTGAAGTCGCGGGTCAACAAGCCTCAGACTCTTGAAGGCCTTAAGGAGAATATTCGCCAATAATGCGAGAACATGTCGCCCGAAGTTCTGGCAAGAGTGATGGAAAATAAAATGGCCATAAATCGGGCCCGTATGGTCATCAACTCTGGCGGCGGCCACTTGACCGATATCATTTTCTCTACTTGATGGAATAAATTTTAATGGATTAAATAAACAAATTGCACAAGCAGAACCAAAGTTTTTTATTATAAAAAAAAAAAAAAAATTACAGCAAAAGAACATCGGGGTATTATTTTTGCACCACCCTTTATTAACCCTAATACAATATTCATGCTTAACCCTAATACAATACATGACCCTACATACTAACATTTATGTTTGCAATATATACATATGCGAATAGGTCGTTAAGTATTTTTCACCCTCCTACCCCCACCCCTATTTTTTAATCGCGATTTTAGCATTTTTTTATGAACAATTTTATTACCCGATGGGTCATGAAGAAGGGCGAAGTGTAGAAGTGGGGCAGGGAGAAGGGCAGCAACGCGCCAGGTACTAACTAGTATTTAATATATTTATACAAGCATAGATACATATATACGAGTATGAATACATACGAACAAAATTCAATAAACAAAAGTGTATAAGAGTATAACAAGTTTATGACAATGCTGCGTATTACAGATTATAACAGTCATTAGTATGACGCATTTGGAAAATAGCTAATTTTGCACAATCTGATTCGCGATGCTATACGATGCTCACAAAATTTTTACAGAAAGGTATAATATACTAGTATACTAAAATCCTGTATCAAGAAAATTTAAATTTTCTAAAGGGTTCAAACAAACAAACAAACAAACTACATATTTCATCAGCTCGTTAAAAATTTCAAGACTTTTTAATGGTACATAACACGTTTCGATCGGTGGGCTTTCGTAACTTGCGTGGACTACCGTCCACAGTGATAATAAGCAGCAACACCCAGACAGATATGGCTAGATCCACTTGTCTCGACGATATATAATTTATGGGTTCTACGTTGCTAAATAACAACAATATTAACGAAAATTTTTGAAAACTTAGACTCTTGCCAAGTATTGCTACCACATATTGCTACTAGCAATAACCAAAGATACATACATATAAATATTAAAAAATAAAAAATACAAACATTCTTTTAACGTGGATTAAAGTTATTGAACAATTCAAGTGCAAATTCGTAGCATTTTTCGACCTCATGAACGAAAAATAATTTGTCTCTAATTGTTTACAAATGAATTAAGCTAGACAATACGTGATGGTGGCGATGAAACAGCACACGGGAGTCAAAAGTAAAATTTTCCACTCGCAATTATTGACCTGAATAGTGTGCTAATATCCAGAAGTGAGAAAAAGGACTACACAGGCACAAAAACAGACTGACGCTTATTCAAAACCAGCCATACATGTGTAAGCAATCACATTTTCATCCCGTGCGAATATAAGTGCCACTCATGCGGAAAAGGACAAAAGGTTTTAATTTGTTTATTGGATTGTGCAATTTATACAGTTCGAGTGCTTTTCTAAATACCAAATAATAACGACAACAAAGTTGTAACAATATTGATGGATACGCTGACTGGTAGTAGGCACATTAGCAACTGAATAATATAATGAAGGTTTAGGTAATAATAGAAAAAAGTTTGTACATATGCAAGTATGCATGTGGCCACGATAAAGGCGAACAATCGAAAGTCAGTCAGTGAAACACAAGGACAGGATTGTTTAGCCCCTCAAGCATGGTTTTCTCAGCTGGAGAACTAATGGCTAGGACAACAAACCAGAAACAGATTGGTGATTGTGACGAGCGAAGGTACTGCATCATATCCGCTTGTCTCAAAAAGTACAGAATTCACATTTCATAGCATTTAAAATGGTATGAATCTATGTTACATTACTTGAAATGGCATCGTATTGAAAACAAAAAAAATTGTGTAAGAGAAAAACATTAGCTTTGGTGGAACCTTAATTATTCTTCGTATGACCATAAAAACTAACATTTTGTATTCAGAGGCCATGAGAGACTGATCTTGATATACAGAGTTCAATGACCATGTATCATTGGCGTCAGAACCAAGTGGAATTGGTCCAATTTAAGTTAAAGCTTTTTTTTGAGCTTTTCCCGCCAAAATCCGCCATTTTGAAAAAAGTTGTAGAACACAAGTTTCTTACTTTACAATTTCATTAACTCGTAAAAATTTTTAAAAATTCATAGCTTTTGAGTGGGTTGACCGATTTTTGTGATCTTGGGATCTCGTTGGACTCGTCTCGACGCCAAGAATAAAGAAAAAATAAGTTTGAGGTTATAGTCCCCCACGAGCACCAATACCGCTAAGGGTGGGTATTTTTCAACCCCCTATATTTCGGACTGGTATGATCCGATATTATATGTTTCTGAAAGTGTGTTTCAAGACCTTTTTAATGGTATATAACACGTTTCGTTCGGACTTACCAGTAAAAACTTCGATAGTGCTCGTGCTGCAGCTTTCGTCACTTGCGTGGACTACCGCCCACAGTGATATTCTTTATGAATTCGACATGATGAATCGTTTTAGAAATGTCCATCCGTCTATGTTTGTGACGCATTTGTATACCCTGTACACTTAGGGAAAAATTATATGCTACGTTTGTGCAAATGTGTGTAACAGGCAGTAGGATGCGTGGTAGACCCTGTAAAGTATATACATATATTCTTGATCAGTATCAAACTTTAAGTCGATATAGACATGTCCGTCCGTTCGATCGTCTGTTTGAACAAGGATATCTTGGAGACTTTAAGATATTTGGATAAGTTTGGATATATAAACTCTCTTATTCGCTCTTCAGATAAAGTGTATTCAGCTGTCGTGCCGACCCCACTATAAAGTGTAGCTCCCACACAAACCTGCCCCCAAACCTTTTTCTTATTGTTGTTAATTAAGCTAGATATGTCAATTTTCGTGTATCTTACGGTAATATAAATATCTCCCACATAGGTTCAGATCAGACTACTATAGAATATAGCCAACTTACAAGTCTTTGGTTCAAATAGAGAGCCATAGATAAGGTACAGACTATTTAGAAGTTTTAAAAAAGTTTAAAATTGAAGTGCACACACCAACACATTCAAACTTAGCTTAGCTGGTAAGTTACCGACCATAAGAACCCAGTTGACAAAACTATCGTATGCGGTTCCGCAAACGATATGCAGATACGCACTTTGTGACAGCAAAACGTTTGCAAACTTTCGCATCCGGATCGCCTCCGGAAATTATTTGCGAAGAACATTCGGGTTTCATTTCCACAATGTTCCTATTAAATAATATAATAATAAATTATTATTAATAATCGTAGAACTTACACTTAAAACTAAATGCGATGTATACAGTAGCAAATAAGAAGAGACAAAATTTGTATCTTGTATTGTTTGCCTAAGTCAGATGTTCGCTTGCTTGCTGACTTTTGGTTAAAGGGGAAGCCACCATATAAATTTTTAAATAATAAATTGTGGCTACCGTTTAAGAGGCGTGGCATGTCAATATGGATGTTCTATTTAAAATTTTTACTGAAAATTGAAAAATTGATACTTAAAAAATGCGCAACAACTATCAGACAGACAGAGAGACGGACATGGATAGATCGACTCGTCTCAATAAGCTAATCAGGAAAATATATTTTTATGGGTCTATGATGTCTCCTTTAATGCATTACAAATTTCATGTCAGACTGATAAAACCATTTCACACTATATGTGAATGGCATAACAAATAATAAAAAATGAAAATTAAATTAAATTAAAAACAAGAAAAAACGTTAACTTCGGTTGAACTGAAGTTACGAAATTTTAAATCGTAAAACATAAACATGGGGGTTGAAATGAGGGCTACCCCATTGTACCGCCCACTAGTAGATGTGTATGAACCGACCATCTATAAGATACCACCATATCGAATTTCAAGTTGATATTGACGTTTTTCATAAAAATGCACAACGGTGAGCTGTGGTTTTGTATGGGAGTACCTCAAAAAGTGGGTGGAAAACGCCCATTTGTATATTTATATAAGATACTCCAAATTGAATTTCAAGCTAATATTGATTTAAATAAATAAATTTTTCATACAAAAACACAAAAGTGGACGATGGGTTTGTATGGGGGCTACCCAATCACGCCCATTAGTCTATGTATGTTAAGCGGCTGTCCATAAAAAGGTACCACATCGCAGTTCAACTTAATATTGACTTTAATTAAACGGTAACTTCTCTACTAGCATTCATACGAAATTTTAAATCATATTGTAAAGTGCCATTTTTCAACTCGATAGCATGAAAATTGGTCGCCAAAAAATGCGCAACAACATACAGATGGACAGACGGACATGGGAGTGACATAAGGAAGTATACTCTTGGCCTTTAAAGGCTGGATATAAAAATGTTTATTTCGATTTGTTTATAGATTAATATATAGTGTGAAATGGAATTATTTTTATTAAGTAAAGTTTCAACTCGAAATTTGACATGGTTCTTTCTTATGGACATACTCTTTACATATAAATTAATGGGCGTGATATGGCCAATTTTAGGGTTTAACAGCCAATCATATCATCCATTTAGTGTTACGTTTTCAGTTTCCTTAAAAAATATTTGATTGATCGTTTGAATGATATTAGAGTGTCAGATTATTGGTATATTAATGAAATATATCAATAGTTTATGCATATCATCAAAGTTGCCAACTGAGGGAAGTTGGATCTTCTAAAGATACACCTTGGCGGAACAAGCAACGGAAGGTGTTCCGAAAACCTTTTTATAGACCTTTATTAGTAGCACAATCCCAGGAAGGCACTCTGGTTATGTTCTAAAGATAGGGTAAGATGGGCTGTAAGCACCCTTAATCCGTATAAGTCCCCCGGAATAGACGGAATATTTCGTGTCCTACAAGAAAAGGGTATAAAGTAGGGACTGCAAATAATGATTATAATAATGATGATTTACTCACAAAATAATGATTAATTTTTAGTTATACTTTACTACTCAACCAATAATCATTATTTTTTAGCAAAAAAAATTAAAACTTAAAGAATAATCACTATTTCATGAGTTTTATTTTTTGCTCAAAAACTCAAGTTGTAATTTTTTTCGAATGAAAGTGTTCCCATCAAGCCATTATCGTAAGAGAGCTTCGTGTGTTTTGTTCATCGGGAAGCATGGAACAGAAGACACGAAAGAATCAAAACGAAGTGTTCTGCTGAGAGAGTAAGCGAGTCTGGTTCATTTTTCTCTGTCTTTTCGCTGAGCAGACAGCATAGATATATTTGGTTGAGCATATTTTGCGAGCTCTGGTGAACACCACTTCAGAAAAATCACCATGCGTATAGACCATGTTGATCGACTGTAACTGCTTTATACCAATTGAATTCTACAGTTCAAGATGCCTTGAACGCTTTTATTGATACACTCACAGCCAATGGCTTCGAACGCCAAAGCTATATTTATGACATAGTGCTAGTCTGGACGGACAAATTTGAGGGCACAGTATATGATCAAATCGGATTGGACATCAAAACTACACAAACCTGGAGTATCAAAGTAAATCTAAGCATTAATCCAGCATAAACTATCATTTTCCCATGCACAAGGAAGTAAAAGTCGACAAATCTCCAAGCCATAAAATTAGATTAGATACAATTCACCAAAGAGCTTATTAATCTTGCTGTAACATTCGACCAGTGAAAATAAAAACATGTAGACATTATCGTAAGAAAAGCGACAATGGGGGTGATCGTATGTAGGTCTATAGCAGGGAAAAATTCGAGCTGCAAACCTAAGGTCTTAAGATGGTATCTCATTATGGGTCGACCCGTGGTAACATACGGCGCCGTAGTTTGGATGGGACGAGCCAAATAACTGAATAAGGTTCAGGGAATGGATACTATTTATATCACAGCTTGTGCAGTTTTGAATATTCTCCTGGACATAATACAGATAGGATACGTTGAGGGCAGGAAGAAGTAATAGTAGTGTAGGCGTACACTGGAGTAGTGGGAGAGGAAGCCTATTGACAGCTATGCACCCGCATAAACTCTACCCTACTGACAATCTCGGCTTAAAGCACAACTTCAACGTAAGCAGAGTGTACAGGAACCAAACATTGCAATTTTCTTTGACAGTCAGGCGGCCATCAGAACACTAAACTCTTCTTCAATCGATTCTAAGCTAGTATTGAAGTGTTTAGACTCTAGACCAACTTAGCAATGTAGGTATAATTAATAGTTTAGCGTTATACTGGAATCTTGCGGATATACCAGGTAACAAGGACAAATTAGTGAGAATGGGCCAGTCCGTTTTGCGGTCTGGGATCAGGTACATTTAGAATCCTAGGGAAAATGAAGAAAATATAGCCAAGGATGAGTTCTGGGAATAATGTGAGGTTATTAGATAGGATAAACTATAAGGCCCATATAACAGGAAAATAGCATAGATCTGCAATAGGTCGCAACCCATTGATTAAGAATGGCCACGTTCATTTTCATATCAATTCATTTAAATATCAATTGGCGTGTTTCACCAACTTTTAGCGAACCTCCACTCACTTTTATCCATTGTATGAACAATTTTGTTATTAAATACAATCAATAAATCAACTTAAAATTTGATATAGTGGCGTTTCACGTATATTTCTAATTGAATATTTCGACTCTATGATAAAAAGTATTTAATTAACGTATTAATCTCACGATGAGCGGTAGCCTCCAGGTCCAACGTATTTTCCTGGCGTGTCCATGGGGATGACATCGCTTCTTGAGGCGCTTGAATGGTCACAATTGTTTGTCACCTTTATACAGGGGTGACTTCCGTTTGGCTCAACTGCATGTGAAGAGCTGTCTTCTTGACACTGATTTTACCTGACTCAGTTTACATATCAAATTTTTCTGAGGATCCTCCACGTGCCTGTTAAGAGACAAAGCGACAACTATTTGTGATTGTGACACTACTTTTGAATTAAATATTGAATTGCGCGAATGCTATTATTAAAAACAATAAAAAACAATTTTTTTTAAATACTCGTACATTTTTTCTTTTCCTTGATAAAATTAATATTATTAGACAGGCTTGCTTGGCAATTGACTAATAATGAATAAATAAACTGTTTTTTTTTTGTTTATCTCGCTAGGGGGAAATTTTACGTAAGACGCCCCCGTGAGTGTGGTATTGTAAGATTTCTGCTCACTAAACCTAACCCCCGCATCGAATAAATATTTATAAGGTAACTTAATAGCTATAAAACATTGTATTGATATATAAGGACAGGACTGGGCTGAACAGGACTGGACAAATTGACGTAAAGTCGACAGTAACAAATAGTTACAATAACTCCTCTTTGCGTACGTACCACGGCGCAGCAGTGTTTGTGCGGAGAGCCTTGTTTTGAATAACTTGAATCATGTTGACATTGGCACAGGAAGGAGTAACAATTGACCGGTAAATTATCATCTGGCTGTTCAGCTTACGCAGATTAGTTACACAGAAAGCCACTCTTTTTCGGATGTGCATGCGCCACGTGAATCGCCGATCCAGGTGCATATCCTTGGTGAGGTATCACTAAATAATTAAGTGTAACAATTGAACAATTTTTACTCCAAAGCGCAAAACTGGAATGCTGGGACTTGCTACCATTAACGGCACCATTTCAATGATTTGCCTATCTGCTCAAAACTATCTAGGAATTCCGATCATTTCGAACTTCTATCATAAACTGGCGTTGAAGCAGGTACTTCCTAAGTAGGAGGTAATAAGTCGCTAGGAGGAGAGACTTAAGATTGTAGAGCAATTCTTCATGCCAGACACTATCGAATGCTTGTTGAATATCCAAAAAGGGAGCAGAGCTGTACTGCTTATTTTCGAAACTCCCGAGGACATGCTGAAAGACTCGATGGATTTGTTCTAGAGTACCATGGTGTTTCATGAAGCCGAATTGATAGCCTGGAATGACAATCTGCACACTTGGTAGCTCAAAAGACATGAATTCATTGGCAAACAGTTCAGCTAATATGGCCTCCCAAAGGTTAGACCCATGATTCTTATTTGGGTCAGCATTGGAGCAAGTCATCAAATAAATCAGCCTTGATGACGTACAGCAATTTCACAAGAGCATCCTCAGCATGTCTATACGCTCGCTTGTCAACCTCATTGCGTGTCCTCATTGCTTTCCGACAAAGTTCTTTCTTCTGTCTTACCAGATTCGTAACAACGGGTTTAAAAAGAGTACAGGTTGGATTAGGAGGAAGAGAAAACTGAACTTTTGTCATGTTGGCTATAAGTATTTTACTAAGCAGTTAACTGAGGTGTGCTCACTCACTTTTCTCCATACTGAAACCCAATGTGTTTACCCTGAGTTCAGTTCAGTTAAATTGAGTTGAGTTGAGTTGAGTTGAAGTCTGAGCACCACTACATTGCCCCTGCGTCGATGTGAGCCCTATTAAGCAATACTTTCATCTCGTTTAACTCTGGTGTTAAATAACAAATTGTCAAAATTGAAAAATTTGAGGGCGGCGAACATCAACGTGACATTTATTTACATATGCCAGCATTTTATGTAAAAAAGAGAGCAGCGAAATCAAATTAGGCATCCTAATAACCGAATAACAAATGGCTGTTGAAGTGTCAGAAGTGAACTATGAGTTGAGGTAAGCTAGCAACGACGGTTTATCGATGGTATCTTAATCTAATTATGTCGCTACATACATACATATATGAAATTGAGTGTCTAAACTACACACAATCCCACTTCACGTTCTGATAAACATCTGAAAATCGTGTGCAATTCTGGCGGCATCGGCCACCCGGTTAGTCGATAAATTCGAAGATTTGAAGCATAGAGCTACTGGCAATAAAAGAAGCGTGAACGATTGTTGTCTCTGCCAGATAAGAATAATGAGTCGTATCATTGACAAAGCAAAAACGTTTTCAACGCCAGCGAACACTACGCATTGAAATCTAATTGGTTTACGCGTTAAGAATAGAGAACAGAATGAGCTGAAGAGCTCTTGGCCAGTTTCCTAGCTGCCATGTAGCTCCGGCAGCGTTGGCGGCGGCGGATAGAGTGAAACCAGATACCTGCGCATTAATTTTTGTCGCTGGTTTTTGGTCACAATGCGGCATATGGCATGGTAATCTGCATCGGCATTAAAATCAGCTCCTCCTACTTGCACGCTGCATTTAAACAGACGGACAAACAAAAATAAAGGCGGAGATATGGAGACATAAACATATCGACGTCGGATATGCATATGTACGGATATGTATCGTATGTATATGCATAACTCGTTCGTGAGTGCTCAGTTCATATTTACACTTTTCTTTTGCCAGCAAATGCGGGTTGATTGATTTTTCCTGCGACATTAAAAGGACATCTCAATTAATATACATATGTACGTACGCAAGTTGTCATCGCCGTCGTTGTTGCGAACAATTGATGCATTCCTTTTTCTTTTTTTTGTAAATTTTGTTGCGTAATTAATGCGAAACACGCCGCTGCATACGCCCAATTCCCACTCCTACTCCCCTTCTTCACTGGCTCTAACTAAAGCTCCCGTCACCAAACCGTCCCATCTCCATGGGCAATGCCCCAGGTCTTTGTTGTTCGATTTGATGAGTTTAATGCGCACAAATTGTTGTAAAATCACCAATCCCCAAGGAATTAGCTGGTTGAGGTTCAGGAGCTCGTCTTCACACACACACACACACATACAGAATTTGCCAACAGGAAATTGTTAAACGGTATTTAAACATAACAAGCCGCGCAGGGATAATCCCTGAGCACACGCAGAAGAGAATACTATATATAAATCTATTATATAGAAAAGAAAAGAAGAGCGGAATGGAACGGAAGGGAAGAAGAGAGTTGGCTAAGAAAGAGGAAACAACCACAAAATAACTTTGTTGTGTTATTTTGTCATTTATTATTGTTGTTCTTACATATGTATATACATATGTACGTATGTATTTATGTACGATATATTATCAAGTACTATACAATAACAGTATGCTATGAGCACAGGGTAGTTAATTTATGTATGTAGATACATATGTATGTGCAAAAGGGATGAGACTATGAAGCTAAATATTCATGACAGAATATTCGCGGCCAGTGGTTCTAATGAACCGAGTTGGACTGACTGGAGTCGTTTTACAAAGCACACTGAATGAATTACATTAATGGTATAAATTACAACAAATATTGGATAAGTCTTTTATTAGGAAAATAATCGGCTTATCGTTTACACCAGACAATCTTTTCGACTCCAAAGTAAACACAGCAAATTCGGAAAAATTTCCTTTCAAAGCCGAACTAGCCATAAATTAATCTCTATTATCGTAAACAAACTTGTTCAGACTTGACTTGCTGACATATTAACACACAGTTAATAGTGCTGAAGATACAAATCTACAACTCATATCTTTAAGCAAAGAGGAGAGTAGAGTTCAGATCACTGGTTCACTAAAATTCAAAAAAAAGCAGCACGGGTCAAAAGTATTGCTTTCATAACTTCAACTGCGTCTGATACGAAAAACAAGAGAAAATGCTATCTTCGGTGGAACCGAGGCTTTAATACTATATTGTATGGGAGTTATCGCGATCATTTTGATAAGTATTTTCCCTATGTTTATAAAAAGTCTCCATACCGACTTTGAAACCAATATTTCAAAGATTGAAGAATAGGGCGCGCACAATCGCACATACTGACAGATAGGCGGTCTGTATAAAGAATATGCAAAAATATTGCATCATTATTAAGAATAAAAAAACAATTTTGAATAAACCCTTCGAACTGAGCACTCAATTATCTTTTAAGTGTTCGCCTGTTATTGACACAGTTGGGATAGCTTATCATCTTTACTTACAGGAAAATATAAATTCTTTGGTCCTGGCACTTAAATGAGTTGTCCGTTAGTACATGTTACAAATTTGCTTAATTCCACACAGTTAGACGACCACTGACAAGAGGGAGTAGCTCATCAATAATACATAAATGTGTTGTGATTGCATCTCATAGAAAAATGTTTTGCCAGAGAACAGGACTTTGACTAGTTTTTCAAGAACTAGTTGCTATATTTATCAAACTTCGTCTATCTCAAGAAGTTCCGTACATTCTAGACTTTATGTAAGTAGACAAATGTACCACATATGGCTGGAGTACATATGGCTCTTTACAAAATTATTTTTGAGCGAATAAAACTTTTCCTAATTAATTTTTCACCCAACACGTTCAATTTCTACGCCAACGTTCTACCGACAGATAGTACAAACCACAAAGAATAGTTTCCAACACAATTTGTTCAACAAAAGTTGTATCTTTTGAAATTTTAAGTACTGGAAAAAAAATCAGGGATCGTAACGATTATATGTTTTATTGTAAAAATTATGAAATAAGAGTTATTTGCTGATTTTTATAAAAAAATTGAAAAGTAACTTTTATTTGTTATTTTTAAAATATAAATTGAAAATTGAAAATAAAACTTATTTTTCAATTTTTATTATAAAAATAGCAACTAAAAATTTAATTGAAATATCTTTTGATCGGGAGCGCCCATTTTATAAATGGGCCAAATATATATTTGATCTTCATTTCATTACCTTTCTATTGATGTATCATAAGTATGAACAGATGTACATATGTATGTACACATGTACATCTGCTTCCCAAGCAAACTAAATAGACTACTTGTACCAGGCCCAAAATCAAGCACAAAAAAGATTTATGAAATGGGCCCTCCCGATCAAAAGATATTTCAATTCAATTTTTATTTTCAATTTTTATAATAAAAATTGAAACAATTAAAAATTATTTTAAAAATTAAAAATAAAAGTTAAGAATAATTTAAAACATAAAAATTTTTAGTGTTCGATTTTTTAACAACTCATAACTCTTATTTGCGATCCCTGAAAAAAATTCATTTAAGTATTAAAATCACTTGCTTTTCATTTGCGGTATCTGTATTTAAGTGGTGTTACTTTAACAGCATTTCGTTCTGTTAACATTTGTGTAACAGTACATTACACTTTCTTTGTATTTCTAAAGGTCAGACGGTCTTACATTTTCGTGTCATGTGATCTGACTTGTGTTTCGTGCAACTGTCAAAATATCACATAAAAATATTACTTTGTGGTCAAACGAGTGTGCAATAAATTCGATAGCTTCATTTTTAGCGTTAGCCAGTGACAGTAGAATAGCATTTACAACTCTGTAGTCTAAAATGGATAAAGCCGAGAAAATTTTTGCAGCAGATAAAAAACATTCAAATGAAAAAATAAAAAGCTGAAGAAAAAATGCGAATAAGTCATGCACGTATCATTTGGTGTCGGAAATGGTTGCTGCGACCAACAAGTGCAGAGAAAGAAGTAAAACAGCTGATTTTTACTTTGCGTGTTTAAAAATACTGATTTTTTTTTTTGTTATTTAAAATTTCAAACTCTACATTAGCAAGGGCGCAGGATATATCGTAGTCGTGAACGCAAGACTTCTCCATTCTTACTTATTTTAAATTTCATTTTATTAAAAACATTTTCCGACCGCAAATGCCATTGCATCGCAAGAATTCGCACGAATCCGACCGTAATCTGCGACGGTAAACGTTGAATGAATCTATAAATGTACGATTGTAAATAAATTTACATACATACATATGTATGTATGTATGATTTCTATAGAACAAACAGAATAATGTAATATTAATTTACTTTTGTATATAAATCAGCTTATAATAGGAATATAAATCCATTAATAGAAAGAATTTATTTTGTATCTATGAATGTAGAATTTAATCCGTTTAGGCAAAAGAAGACTGTAAAGCTCAAGGGGAAAAGAGCAGATTGAAAGAAGCCACAAGAAAGCAAGCTTAAAGCAAAGGCAAAATGGAAGCAAAAATAGAATAATCCTGGACACGACACGCAACTCCCTTTATTCTCCTTCATTATTCTCGCACCAAACTGTGCTCTATTACCCAGCCCACGGCCAATATAGGTACATCATATTCTAACATCAATCGCAACCTCTCTGTCAACCTATACTCTCACTCACACATACAGTCCACACCCCCGATCCGAGTAATACAGTATAATTTAGCTCAGCAGGCGACCAACCACGAAATGTTGCCTTTTCATCATCGTCATTATCATTCATTATTATGATTCGCTTTGTTGTTGCTTCTGCTGTTTTTTTTGCATGAACATAGATACATATCTATAGATACATAGCTACGAGTTTGCAGGATTTTCAAACAAATCGAACTCTGTCAATAAGAAAAGATAAAATAACGCACCATTTTTATATGCAGCCTTTATTTTACTTTTTAAACATACTGATAATATTATAGACTTCTTCAGAAGTTAAGGTCTCCAAAACTTTTTTTTTTTGCTTCAATTACATAAAATAATATTTTTTTTTTTTTTGTAGGGCAACCTAGCAAAATGTCCTTCAATTGCATTCGGGTTATGTTAGCAAAGCTGTTAAATGTATCGGCGCAACCGTCCCATCTGCACCATTCTAAAGGCGGGCAAAACCACCATTATTTGAGGATTTGAGAAGGATCATACGTCAAATACACAGGTATTCAACTAATCGTTAGTAGCGATACAAAGATTTAACTTTTTTACCTTAAAAAAGCTTTTGGTTTCGTATTTGAACGGATGGTATACGAAGAATAAGGTGTCCAGATTATTTTATTATATATTTTAATTTAAAGTTATTTTCCAAATTATTTCTTAAAACGAAAGTTTCATTTATATTGTTTCAGGAAAACAATCTTGCAAACTTTCAATACATATCTTAGATTGGTCTACGATCTTTATAAGTGTAAAGAATATTGAAACTATAGTATCACCAAAATCAATTTTTTTCCAACCTATTTTAAAACAATATTTGCCTTTATTTAAAGTACGAAAGAAGCACTTAAAATTTCCGCCAAGCAATCGATTTTTATCTTGACATTTTGACCTTTGTTTGTTCAGACTGGCGAAACTTAAATGCAGTCCGTGTTGAATTTCATTCTTTGCTAGATCATCCCTTGTGATATGTTTATAAATGAATGTATAAAATATTTGACGACGGTGAGAAGTGTGAATTGTAAAAGCCACTAAAGATTTTGAGATAATATACAATAATATTTTTAAGTGTATTGCAGATTATAGACATCCGATGCCAACAGGTGTTGTGGAACTTTCCCACTATCCATCAATTGATTGCTGTCTTAATACGACAAATATAGAATTCTCAATAAGATGGTGCCGGGTAGAATTTGATATAGATACAGTCATTCTTATTCGCTCGTTCGCTTACATAGTCATGGAACCCCAATGCATAATGCTCCGCATGCATCCATTATAAGGGGACATTGAAGTAAAGAATTGAAAATAGAGTCATTAAATTTGGTGTTACTATTGGTTATAATTTCCGAAATGGTGCAGTGTGCTAAGATTATGTACACTGCTCCACATTTATTACACGGGATAGGTCACGATGTTTATTGTTAAGAGTGAGTGTTTGTTATGGCTATTTACTATTTAATTTTCGGAATCAGGTAAAAGTTACGGTTCTTGACGTGATGCGGTGCCAAAAACTCTTATATGTACGTACATACATACATATGTACCAATGTGCATATGTATTTAAGCATATGTATTTAGTTTTCGTCAGGAACGTAGGAAACTAAAAGTCAAACAGTCGCATTCTCTGGTTTGAAATAAT
Source organism: Leucophenga montana (assembly GCA_035044765.1). Lineage (NCBI taxonomy): Eukaryota > Metazoa > Arthropoda > Insecta > Diptera > Drosophilidae > Leucophenga > Leucophenga montana. Next base: position 287,525 of record JAWNNQ010001362.1, on the reverse strand, counting down.
TCGTCCTGCCGAAGAGCGAGCCATGAATGAGTTGGCGGAAATAATAAGCTGAAAAACAATTTTTGGAAATCCTAATCCTGTCGACTCTTGTCCAAACATTACACCTTCCTGCCGCGAAATCCTTTCTTAGGAAATGAGTAGCTTAGCTATTGAACTCAAGTATTTAAAATCATTACTTATTTTTTTTTGTTCAAATTTGTATGTGTATACACATCCATATAAAATTTTTCTGCATTTGACGTTTGTAACAAATTGGTTAAGCCGTACATACATTTACAAATGAAAAACAAATTTTTAAACTCAATTAGTTCGACACAATCGTTCAAACATATAAATATGATTGTATTTGATTGATTATATATATATATTTCTTTGAATCTTTTAAATATATATATATATATATATATATATATATATATTTTTATATATATATATATATATATATATATATATATATATATATATATATATATATATATATATATATATATATATATATATATATATATATATATATATATATATATATATAAGATTCAAAGAAAGTATGGTCCAACATGCTCTGACTTATGCTCAGGCAGCGGCGAAAACTAGTAACACATTCAACAGTTCTCAAACGAATAATGATCTGGCAGAGCTGAAAGGTCTTATGAAACAATTATTTCAGCAAAGGTCAAGTATGATGAATGTAGTTACAATGCTGTTGTCGGTTGTTGGTTAGACACAAACACTGGACACTAAAATACGTATCGTAGCCTGGAATGCAAACGGTTTGAAAAACCATGTCAACGAGCTTCAAATATTTTTACGAGAAAATGAGGTGGACATAGCTCTCATCTCGGAAACACATTTTACGAAGAAGAGCAACGTTAGAATCCATGGATACAACGTTTACGCTACTAATGGGGGTACTGCTATTATAATCAGGAACAATCTGATTATATTCAGGCAACTAGCATACAAATAAACGACCAATTTGGCCCTTTCACTTTATCTGCTGTATATAGTCCACCTAAACGTTATGTTATATTACAAGCTCAATATCTTGACTTTATAAAAACTTTAGGTCATCGATTCGTTGCCGCTGGTGATTTTAACGCTAAACACACCATTTGGGGTTCCAGACTCTCAAATAATAGAAGCCAAAAATCTTCTTAATGCCTTAAACAGACTTAATATTAAGCACTTAAGCACTGGAGAGCCAACATATTGCCCTACAGATACGAATAAAACTGAGGACCTGGTGGACTTATGCATTTTAAAAAACTTTGACATAAACAAATTTAATATAACGTCTAGACTGGAGCTTTCGTCAGATCACTCGTCAGTACAAATAGATTATAAATCTAACCTAAAAATACTAAATGTTAACCACAATCTTGGTAATAAACAAATTCACTGGGACACTTACAGAGAAATTTAAACTCTACGTTAGACTGGTTTAATAAATGGAAAATTAAAATAAACAACACTAAAACGGTACAAGTGATATACACTACCAAAACTAAATTTACTCCAATCCACTTGAAAATCCATGGTAATGACGTAAACAATTATACTGGATTTTAAATAGGAACTCAAGACTATCCCTAAAAAACAAGCTATTAATCTATAAATCTATAATAAAACCAATTTGGACCTATGGAGCCCAAATATGGGGAACTGCGAAAAAACAAACACGGCGTTTATTCAGAGACAACAATCAAAAATCCTAAGTCTCATCACGAATGCGGAGTGGTATATAACCAACATGGATTTACATAGAGACATAGACATCCCAAAGGAAGAAGAGGTTTTAAACATAAGCAGAATATACCAAACTAAATTACAATTACATTCGAAGAAAGAAATAAAAGACCTACCCGTGCAAGACTATAACTTAGTACAATAATTAATGATTATGTTTTAAAATAAACTTTTATGAATAGTCATTTAAGTTAATTTTAGCCCACCTAACTCACTTAAATCATGTACTTAAAGTCAATTTATAACTATTTAAGACAGACTTACAATAAAATTGGGAGAAATAAAAAAAAAATATATATATATATATAAATATATATATATATATATATATATATATATATATATATATATATATATATATATATATATATATATATAGATATAGATAGATATGATGATATATGATATATATATATATATATATATTGTACTTAAAGTCAATTTATAATTATTTAAGACAGACTTACAATAAAATTGGGAGAAATAGAAAAAAAAAATATATATATATATATATATATATATATATATATATATATATATATATATATATATATATATAGTATATATATATATATATATATATATATATATATATATATATATATACGTACTTAAAGTCAATTTATAATTATTTAAGACATACTTACAATAAAATTGGGAGAAATAAAGAAAATATATATATATATATATATAAGATAGAGATATATAGATAGAGAGATAGAGAGAGAGATAGAGAGAGAGAGATATATATATAGAGAGAGAGAGAGAGAGAGATAGAGAGAGAGAGAGAGAGAGAGAGAGAGAGAGAGAGAGAGAGAGAGAGAGAGAGAGAGAGAGAGAGAGAGAGAGAGAGAGAGAGAGAGAGAGAGAGAGATATATATATATATATATAGTACATATATATATATAGATACATATGTATATATATATATATATATATATAGAGAGAGATATAGAGAGATAGAGAGAGATAGATGAGAGAGAGAGAGTAGAGAGAGAGAGAGAGAGAGAGAATATATATATATATATATATATATATATATATATATATATATATATATATATATATATATATATATATATATATATATATATATATATATATATATATATATATATATATATATATATATATATATATATATATATATATATATATATATATATATATATATATATATATATATATATATATATATATATATATATATATATATATATATATATATATATATATATATATATATATATATATATATATATATATATATATATATATATATATATATATATATATATATATATATTTATTTATATACAGCAAGAATAATAATATTAATATTTGTTTACACAAACTAGCATGTTTACAGCGCGATCAGTTGTGACACCACATTATCCCCCTCTGAGTGGTGTCGTCATGATGTGGAGAACGATGGCTTGAGTCGGTCGTTGAGTAAACCCAATAAGATGATTGGAGGACTACTCGTCCAATTAGCAGCTTTGGGGCATAGAATTGCCTATTAAAGAGTGCGATGCAACCTCTCCATAATACCGTTCGTCTGTGGATCCTGTCGTCTTCAAATGGGTGACACCGAGCATGTTGAGCAGTTCTCTGAACAGTGAGCTCTCGAATTGGCGGCCCAAATCGGATGTGATGACGATATGTACACAAAAGCGAGCAATCCAGCCAGAGCTTTATCAACTGTAGGGGCTGTTGCATCGATCATTGGTATAGCTTCTGGCCATCGGGTGAACCGGTCAATGATGGTCAGACAGTAGCGTTTGCCTTCAGAAAGCGGAAATGGTCCGAAAAGGTCGATGTTGAGGTGGGCAAAACGTTTGCTAGGAATACTCTGTCGTTGTAATGGAGCTCTCGTGTGACGGTTGGTTTTACTTAGTTGGCATTGTATACGTTTAGTGATAAATGGTCAAATGCGCTGCTGAGATGTGTCGCAAAAAACTTTGTTGGTGCCTGGAGGAAGGAGAAAAGTCTTTAGTTGCAACGAATGCGATCCTTCAGGCTGTGTAACTAGCATCTGTAGTTCCTCATCGTTGGCCTGGTCATCTGCAATGGTCATCGTAGTTGACTAGAGTACTAGACAGTGTTTGGATTCGTGATAGTAAATCGGCCACAATTTGGGATATGAAGTTTAGTTGTCGAGCTTGATCCGTGTAGATGTGACACTCGCGACCTTCCAAAATAAATCGAAAATGCAAGACTGCTAGATAAATTGCGGTTAATTCACGATTGTAAGTGCTATAACGCGTTTCTGCCTTTGAAAATGTATGCAAGAAGAAACCAAGAGGCTGTATCGTATTATTTACAACTTGGTGTAACGCCGCACCGGCTGCGTGATTTGAAGCGTCCACCCATAAGGATAACTTCGCACTATGTACAGGGTGAGCAAGCACCGCACAACCTGCAAATTGTTGTTTGCATGTGTCAAAAGCCTGAAATGTTTGGTTGATACATACGAGTGGTGTTTTAACGTTGCGTTTATTGCTAGGAATCATTTCAAAGAGGCAACTTTGCGTATCCATGGCACGGGGCAAGAAATTGAGCGCTGCCAAAAAACCTTTTAAACTTTGAGCGATTTCAGGTCGTTGATAGTGATTCTGGCAGTGGTTTAACACCGTCTTTGTTGAGAAGGTGTCATAGAAATTTTAGCTGTTGCAGTGTATTAGATGCAATGCAGACGTCATCCAGGTAGCAAGACACGAAGTTGAGCCCTCGAAAGACTTCATTAATGAGGCGCTGAAAGGTCTGTTCAGCGAAGCGAAGACCGAACGTCATATGAGTAAATTCGAATAATCCAAAAGGCGTGGTAATAGAGGTTTTTGGAATATCTTCTGGATGAATTGGTACTTGATGAAATGCTTTCTGCAAATCAATTTTCGAAAATATAGTGCATCCTTGTAAGATATTAGCAAAGCCTTGCAAATACGGTAACGGGTACTTATCGGGAACGGTAATTCGGTTTAGGGCACGGTAGTCACCAAATGGTCTCCATGATCCGTCGGTTTTTTTGACCATATGTAGCGGGCTAGCCCAACTACTACTCGATGGGCGAAAAATTCCCAGTTTCATTAATATTTCGAATTCGGAGCGTGCTGCAGATAGTTTTTTGGGAGACATGAATATATCGGCTGACCTTTGGCCTCTATTCGATGTTCCGCCTTAGTCTTTACGTATACGCCTGGTGGTGTTGGTCGAGTTAAATGACCAAAATTGTTTAGGATGTTACTGAATCGAGGTTCGCATGAAAAGGTTTTAATATTTCTTTGTAATGAGTGGGAGATCAGGGAAACTGCACCACTTATAATACTTATTTATTGTTGATAAGGGGGGTTACCTCATGTACCTCATGATTTTATTTCGTAACATTTAAATTCAGAGTTTGTTGGTTCATAATTAGCATTGTTTTTAATTAAATCATCCCAAAGCTTTAAACAACTTAGCTTCATCCTGCATGAGAAAGGGGGCAGGGAGAAGTTGGAGTCAAAGGAAAGGTGGTAGGGGGAAGGGCAGGGGAAGGAGTGGTATGAGACGTGGTGGTAGGGGACAAGGGGATAGAGGAAAAGGTGGTAGGGAAAGGGGAATGGTGAAGGATGGGAAGGGGAATGTGAGGTAGGGGATAACCATAACCGTAAAAAGTGTGTGATGAAGTGTCTGGACCAGAGCCGCATGAACGTTTGAGGGCCATCCTAACGGAATCGGGCACTGCGTCATAAAGTGTTGTCTTTTGTACCCTAGCCCGGATATGGTTAAGTTAATTTATCTAGGATCTGCTCCGTCTCTTTAATAAAACTAAGATTAAGATGTGCGTTGGTTTTTGGGTATATAGGACGTGTTAGTAGCTTGGCCTGCCGTAGACCAGGATATTATATCCAGTACCGGGATGCAGTGCTTTTAAACCGATCTACAATGAAAGATTTTGACTTAGCCCAGATGGACCTCAAATTGAAAAACCGTGAGAGATTCTGGTGTTGGGTCCGAAGACACCCGCACCTGTGCCCGTATCGGTAAGTGAACCATCAGTGAACCAATTGATCGTAGATGGTCCAGTACCAGAACTGCCCTCCTCACAGTCTGATCGACTGGGAAGAAGAACTGAGAAGCGTCTGCCGAAACGCAGTTCCGTGGACAAACAATCTGAAACGTTGCAGATTTCGATGCCAGGTATAAGTTTTTAAATACTAAAGTGGCCCAGTTCACCTAGCGTCCGACTGTCTACAGTCTGAAGTCTCAGAGCATCTGTTGCTGCTGAGGATTGAATGAAAATGTGTGTGTGAGGTAGACCGATGATCGCCTCCATTGCAGCAGTGGGACATGTTCGCATGATATCCGACATGCTCAGGCAGGTAAGCCGTTGTAGTTTGTCGCACTGCCTTATTGCACATGTCTGCAGCAGTATAGGCCACCATACAGGGACGGCGTAAGTTACTGTAGGTCTCCCCATTGAAGTATAGATCCACAGGATCATCTTTGCCGAGAGACCCCACCTTCAGCCAAACATGCTTTTGCAAGACCATAGAGCCATTGTAGCCCTGTTGAGGACATTTTTTTGAAATGAGTATTCCAATTCAGTCGTTTGTCAAAGGTGACTCCCAAGAACTTTACCTCATCGGAAAGTCTCAAAAGAGAGCTTTGGATGTACACTGGACCCAGATCCAATTTGTACTTCCTTGAGAAGGGTACCACCGCTTTTTGTGGGTTAATCCTGAGGCCCTCCATGGCATACCAGGTGGTCACAGTCCGAAGAGCTGAACACATTATGTTCGAGACCGTATCCCCAAATCTCCCTGAGACCAGGATCGCAAGGTCATCGGCATATCCAATGAAGTTGTACCCTTGTGAACTGAGCTCAATTAAGAGCTCATCTATCACTAGGGACTAAAGAAGTGGCGCCCTAATACTGACAGTCACATTACCAAGAGAAGAAGATATGTCACGTTGATTTAACACAGCTTCAACCCAAGTAATGGTGAGGCTATCTATGCCCCGAGTGATGGAGCCATAGCCCGTATTATCGAAAGCACCGTCAACATCAAGAAAAGCACGTAGCGCTAATTCTTTTGTCTCCCCCTGGGGACTTAAAAGGCTGAAAGGACATGATTTCCAATCGATCTTTGTCGATGTCAAGAATGACGCCAGATTGGCTGCAATTCCGTCTGTTTATTATATGTCTGTCTACAATGGGAGAGTTCAATGATGTTTGTAGAAGTATAGACACAGGAAAATGTACTTGAAGCAGGTGTTCAAGTGTTTCCTGTCTACTATTGGTATAAAGACCGTAATTGTTGTAATTACCTTATGGAAACGGGCTGCTTCCGGTAGCGTTTGCAAACCATCACAATACCTTCTCCAGGATTCACGCTTGGACTGACGTATAAGCTTGTTACATTCGGTTAGGGATGACCTATATTCATCCCACCTACCGAATCTTTTCGCAGTGTTGAAAAGCTTCCTAACTGTTCGTCGCAAGGCCGCTAACTTATCAGTCCACCATGGAACATTCTGTTTCATGCGGACTGAGCGTGCCTTCGTGGTACGAGCTCAGTAAAATCTCGTTTAGCAGGTCCGCGGCCAGCTCCAGCTCCAGCTCCAGCTCTCAAGTTAAGCTAATGCTGCGCAGGACTCCGCCAACTTTTGATGCTCCGAGCTGGTTGTACGATTGCCAGTTTGTGTTCCTAGGAAGGTAGACCTTAGAGAGAATATCAGAGGCTCCGGAATTTCAAAGCGAATATGATGGTGGTCCGAGAGAGAATCTTCGTTTGAAACTCGCCAATTCCAAACGAAGTTCGTAGCCCCTCTCCTAGTTAGAGTGAGGTCTAGAACCTCTTGTGTAACTGCTGTTATAAATGTAGGTTTACAACCTATAATTGCAATTTCGAGCTGGGATCTCATTAAATAATTTAAGAGGTATTCACCTCTGTGGTAGGTGTCATTGCTGTCCTAGACTATGTGATGTGCATTAGCATCACAGCCAACAATGATCTGCCTGTTGTGTTGCGACAGTGGTCCACTAGCTGCTGCACCTCAAGCGGTGGTGTGTTGGGTTCATCCCATGGGAAGTAGGCTGAGGCCAGGACAATTTCCTGGGAGCCTACTCCTGTGGAAATATCCACTAACACAGCTGTTAAATCTCTGGAAATAAAATTTGTTAGTGGAAAGGAATTGATCTTTTTATCAATTAGAATTGCCGTACGAGGCAGTTCTGCAGAGTGGTCGTAGATTAACTTACCAGTTTTGCAGTTACATCCACGAATTTTGTGACAAACTACCCAAGACTCTTGAATGAGAGCCAGGGTGGTCTCCTTCTCGGCGAAGAGACTGCACACTGTGGCAGTTGCCTCTTTAGCGTGGTGCAGGTTCGCCAGAAGCACCCTTATGGTACTCACTTATTAACCCTGAGGTTTTTTGCGGACAAGGCTCTCCTTCCTGCCCGCTCGGGACCCCTTTCCACGAATCCCTCTAATTGAGGGAGCCTCGGAAGGGCCCACTTGGCAAAGTTTATTCCCTTTGCTTTATATGGCCGAACATATAGGCAATAATACCTTTTAAGGTATTTAGGGCCGCATATGCCTCATCATCTACTGATAAAAGCAGATGGAGTTGCGGGCCCTGTACAGTGTACACTACGCTGTATTACACTCTACAGCGCGGTTGAAATTTTGTTCTGGGCCCCAATGGTCGCCATAACCTTCTCGTTTGTGAGAAGTGCACTTTGGGGAAAATAGCCACGAACCAAATGTGTTTGTGGAAACTCATTTTCCTCCAATAGTATAAAGATAAAGTTGACCTTTGCCCTAATATGGCTGATGTTACCTTTTACCCATGTTGCCGTCTCGTTGAATACACCCCTCGCATTCTGGCTTCATCTCATCTGACGAACGTTCGTTTGTAACATCGATAATTGCCTATTGCAGCAGTGCCATGCTCTACTCTAAGAGGACAGTTTTTAATGTCAGCTGAAAAGAAACCCAGCATAACGCAGCTCGCTACACGGCTATATAAAGCTTTCGCTGACCCTTTGGTCGACTTATTCTTTTTTGTGGGGTGAATTCCAGAGGAATTCTCCTCCGAACGGATGCTCTTTAGCTTTATTTTTCCCTCGAGTAGCCGTTAGCCAGCGCTTGTTTAAAGCGACGCCACCCTTTAGAGGAGAAAAAGGACAGATTGTACCTCTCTACTGACACTAGGGATTGCCGTCCGGAAGGCTGCACGACTGAGTCCATATTGACCCAAGTCACCATGCAGTTCCAAGTAGTGGAATTGGTGGTAGAGTAAAGGGGCAAGGGGAAGGGTGGGCATGGGATGGAATGGCAGGGGAAGGATACGCAAGGGGAAGGGCAGCAACGCAACGGTTAAATTATTCTTTGATATTTATTTTGTCTTTGGAATGCAATACACATATTCCAAAACAATTTTCATAGGTCGATTTAGGAATCACTTTCAACTTCCTCTGCGAATTCTCCATTATCGGCTCAAAACGCATTACAAGAAGTGGAACATTGAGTTTTGGGAACTGGAAAAAGTAACACGGGCATTACTTAATTTTTTTCATGTTTTCGTTAATCGAAGAGGTGGAAGGATGACCAGAACGGGGCGATTTCACAACCACACAGCTGACTTATTTAAGCTCTTTGTACCACTCGTACGCCTGCGTTTTGATGGTTCTCTTTGTCAACATTGTATATTAATAGCTTCAAATAACATTATTCATAAGCAGAACCAATTTTTTCATTTAGAAGAATAAACAAAATTATAGCTTTTGCACCACCTTCTACCAACTTCGAAAAATTTTAACAATATCTCATGCGCTGATACTTTTTGATCAGTAATTTACGGTTACTCTTTGACCAGAAGGTATAGTATTATTTTGTACAATATATCAAAATATATCAATTGTCAGTTCGTCGGAATGTTTGTATACAAGAAAAAAGTGTTTACAGAAGACTTGGTTTAAGTCAACACCATAATCCTGCGATTCTACTGCCAAAGTGCAAAATGTTTACACCCTTTTTACCCCCTCAACCCCAATATATTCGTTTGATTTTTTTTTTGTTGGAAAAGTTGTGAAGTGGAGCAAGGTCTAAGGTAGGTAAACTACCAGATAACGCTCTTGAAAATGTGTTGTTTTGGGTTGGCGCCGCTGTATATACACAATGAAAATGAGGAATTTGATTTGTTCATTTCCTTATTTATATCTTTCTTTGCAGTTTATCGCTTAGCCTATGGTAGAATAATATAATAATGTAGCATATTACCCACAGTGTGACTGTGTACAGATGTCTGCTTTGCAGTGCGTGATATTTTATATTCTTTCTGAGTCATAATTTGCTCAGTGTGCCAAAATACAACACCAATGCAACGTAAAAAATTTAATTTTTTTTCTCTTTAGCATATTAGCTATACAAAATTTTATCCGTAAGAATTATAAGAAAAAACATTTATGAAATCTAAAAACGTAAAAGTGGGTGGTGGGTTTGTATGTACCTATATGGTGGACAACATTTTTTTGACAACACATTGCAAAATGTAAAACAGCTTATTGGCTGCAAACTGAGAGAAGTAACGCATTTCTTTTCTATGATTATCTGCGTGGCAGATTAGGATTCTTTGGCTGGACAAAAGTATTTTGACATTACTCTTAATTTACATTTTCGTTGATTCGCTTGCTGTAAAAAACACGTGCTCTAATTTTATGGTTATTTTTCTTGTCTTTATTAATAATAATCACTGTTTGATCGCATATTTAGTTAAATTATGGGCAAAACACGTACAATAAGTAAACTTAATAGAAACGAAATGGTCACTAAGTATAATCCGGTATTTCTGTAGAATACCTTAGCAAATTAAATAAAGTACCTACCAAAAAATTTATTACCAAATAAACAAAAATAAGAAAAATGATTCAGTAAAAAATAAAGCCAGATCAGGAATACCACGCAAAACAAAGCCTATAGAATACCATATAATTCCGAGGAAATTTAAAGAAAATGTGCTGATTACACCAAAAGCTGTGTCGATTGAGCTCACAGAGCACCATAAAATATCAATAAGTAGAAAAACCTTCGAAAGACGGCTAAAGGAGGCCAATTTTTCTACTTACATAGCTCGTCCAATTTCATTAATTTCAACAAAAAATAAGCTGAAAAGGTTAATATTTGCCAAATCCTACATAAACAAGCCGAGTATTATGGACAGATGAAAGCTCTTTTGAATATCATGGATCGAAGAAAAAGTTTTATTCCAGGTTGTCAATGGATGTTCTCAAAAAAATAATGTCTGTGCGAACGGGTACCACATGGTGGAATATCGGTAATGTTCTGGGGTTGCGTGTGCTTCAATGGTTTTAGCGATTTGGTACCACTTGATGGTAGAATGAATAAGGATAAATATTCACGTATTCTGAATGATCACACATTCATTTCTGGTGACCGAGCTCATTGGACAATCCTTTATACTGCAGCGGGACAACGCTCCATGCCACAAGGCCCATATGATAACTGAATTTTTTAGGAATGTTGAAGTCAATACATTAGATTGACCACCTCAAAGCCGCGATCTTAATATAATAGGGAACGTGTGGGCTTATATAAAAAAAAAAAACGAAGATCAGAATTATCAAGAACGCGCGAGGAGGCGATTCCTGAAGTTGAAGGACTTTGGAAAGATATTTATTCCATTGGAAACATTAAAAAATTTGGTAAAATCAATTATTGTGCGCTTCTAAAAGGTCATTGATGTCAAGTTTACTTTTTATTAATATTTTTGTTACTATCAAATTAACTTTTTCTCCCCTTTTGTTAAACAACATTATTTTGTCAAAATACTTTTGTCCACCAACATTTATGAAAGATCGATTTTTTTCCTAAACTGTAATATTAAAAACTATAATTTTTTGCATTTTAAGAAACTTAATGTATTATTTGTAAATTTAAAATTTGTTAAAATTTATTAACTCAATAAATCATAAGAAATCGCCACAAAAATCTTATTTTTCTAATGCCAAAATACTTTTGTTCACCATTGTACATACATACATGTATTTTATATTTTAAGGTGATATTGACTACTAAAAAGCCTTCGTGCAAAGACATTAAACTGGACGGTTAGTTTGTAAGGGAGTTAAAGCTAAAAGTGCGTTCAATGCGTTACAAAATTTTTAGACAAACTGTTAATATTCCTTTATACTATGTGTGAGAGATACAAAAATAAATAATATAATTTATATATGAATTTTAGTTGGCTCAAGGTAAATTTTATATTGAGAAATATTTTTGACATATTTTTAACAACGCGAAGAGAGAATAAAAATAACAACTCTTTGTTACGCAGTAAAATGTTTTAGCCGAAGATACATGTATTTGAAGCTCAGCTACAAGCTCTCATCAGCCTGCTGGCTACACATTGTAAATATTTGCTACTTATATCATGCTTCTCAGGAAATCGAAATAACTAATTTAGTTTAAATTAACAAAACAGCGAATTAAAAATGGTGGACTATAAAAGGCCACTAATCTTTTCCTTTTTATATAAAAAGCAACAGAACTTGATTTTCGCGATACATATTTATCAAATGAAATACGTTTAAATAACAAAACAATACATGCACACCTGCATAAGCACTAGTGGAACGCGATACTTTACTTCTCGGCAAATTTTTCACTGCTATCGAAAAAATAGCACATTGGAACTGCTATCACAGATCGCAAAAAGCAGTGATTTTGGAAAACTGTTTTTTAGCGTTAACCAGAAGAACTCAGATTTTAACATAACATAGCACCAAATTTTGTTCACAGATGTTTACCATTGTCCACATTAATAGCAAGAAATATTATTTAATATGCTTTTCCATAAAAATTTTGAATTCTGTAAAATTAATTTTTATACTTTTCAGACAGAGTATGATTAGTATTATAATTTAGTCACAATGTTTACAACGCCTTAAATGAAGTATTGACGACCCCATAAAGTATATCTATTCGTGATCAGCACGACGAGTCGATCTAGCCATGTCCGTCTGTAAGTTTGTCAGCGCCTTATTCGGTCAATCTTTTAAATATTGGTTTGAAAGTTGGTATGTAGACAGGTGAATCCAATTAACAATAGCTGATATTGTAAAAATTGTACACTTGCTTCAATAAACATTTCAGGACTCGATAGCTCAACTGTCTAGCGTGCTTCCTAACAGTCCAGACGACCTGGGTTCAATCACCACTCGATCCAAAATTTCTTTATATTGTACTTCAATTCTTTCTAATCATTTCATGCGCAACCAAATTTTCCACAATCCTCTGTTCCATTCAAAAACGCCTAAAAGGCGAAATTCATGCCAAACGCAAATACATACATATGAATAAATTTTTTTGAATTTTATATTAAAAACAGTTAAATCTAAGCATCCCTTCAAAAATTTAAAAACACCAGCGCAATCTTAAATCGCAATAGCACCTTAAATTAGCAGTGAGAAACAAAATAGTAGTAGCAGATTTTCTTGATATCAAAAAATAGTAGTATATATACATAACATTTAGATGGTTTTTGTTTAAATTATTTTTTTTTTCTCAGATCCCCCGTGACTGGTGTCATACATTATTTTTAATTCAGTATTCTTTGACAATTTATCATGGAAAGACTCACACCGCAACAATGTCTCCAAATTATTCAGCTGTATTACGAAAATCAGCGTTTTGTGAAAAATGTTTTTCGTGCATTTCGACCAACATATGGTGTGCATCATCGATCTTCCGAACCCACTATTGGCAATACCATCCACAAATTCAGGTCTCAGTGTACGTTATTGGATGGTACGCGACCGAATATACCACATGAGGAGAATATTACGGCCTTAGCGATGAGTGTAGTTGAAGACCATTACCAATCGATTCAACGCCGTGCGTAGCATCTTGGTCTCTCGTATGGAACAAGTAGGTGAATTTTACTCCAGGATCTTGGTTTACAGGCTTACAAAAACTCGTTTCAGAATTGAAGCCGCCAGACTTGAAATTACGCTTTAATTTCAGTCAATGAAGATCCGCTGTTTTCGCGCCGAATTTTGTTCAGTGAAGAGGCACATTTTTGGCTCAATGGATACGTCAATAAACAAAATTCCCATATTTGGGCTCATGAGAACTCCGAAAAGATTCTCTAACTGCCGTTACATCCACAAAAATGCACGGTTTGGTGTGGTTTATGGGCTGGTGGAATCATCGGTCCGTATTTCTTTAAAAATGAGGCCGGACAGAATATAACGTCAATGGCGGCCGCTACCGCACCATTATAACAGACTTTTGGTTGTCTGAAATTGAAGCCCGTGATATCGGCGACATTTGGTTTCCGCAAGACGGTGCTTCGGCCCGAAGAGAGCTTTTTTGTGAAATCATTTTGGTGAGCACCTAATTTTGGGTTTCGGACCTGCCTGAATCGTGGGATACAACACATCTGGATTTTGTTCTTTGGTGTTATTAGAAGTCAAAACTCTTGTCGATAATCCAGCTACTATTCAAAACTTGGAAGCCAACATTACTCGCGTAATTTGCGAGATACCGGTAGCAATGCTGGAAAGGTTTCAAATTCAAATTATCACCCCAAGAAGCAAAAAAAAAAAAACCAAATCCATTTATCATATTAAATAACTGTCCTGCGAAATATCCTGCGTTTTTAATTTTAAAACCTGTAAAATGACAACATTTGGCCAATTTATCCTGTTTTTCGACCAAAAACAGATGGGAGCGTTAAGCATCTATGCATATGTACATGTACATACAATTTTATACTTAAAACAAACAAAAAATACTTAAAATAATAATATTACAAGCCGGACTACGGGGCCCGTTTGTTATATAAAAGTAAAATAAATTCACTCGAAAATTGCTATTATACATATCCGGGGCCCCGCGTCTTCAAAAATCTTAGTTCTTAGAGTAGTGTAAAAAATTGCAAATTGCGAGTACCTGTAGGTTTTTTTCACAAGCGGGACACTCGGGGCTTTGCAATTGAATATGTATTTTAAATTCAATTTGTAGGCCATTAGCCAGGGGTTCCGCAGAACTTTAAGACGGCCCTGAATCTAGAAAATATTAACTGAAGAAAGTTGGGTAAAAGAAAGGTGTGTGCACGTTTTGTTCCACATTAGTTGAATGATGATCATAAAATCAATAGTGTAGTCAATGAATTTTTGATGAAAAAACAGATTTGTCTCATCGACATCACCTATCTATCACCGTGCGATTATTTTCTCTTCCAAAAAATTAAAACTGCAATGAAAGGACCTATTTACGATGACATTCCAGCCATATAAGCAGCAGTGACACAGGTGCTAAAGAACATCGCAAAAAGCAAGTTTAAAAAGTCTATGGATAAATTGGTTGATCATTCCAAACGTTGTATTGAGTTAAATGGATCGTATTTTGAATAAATATGAGCTTTGAAATATAATACCATGCTTGTTTAATTTTATAACTAAAAAGTTCGGTTTTTTTTTAGATTTTACCGTGCATGTATATTTTGATGCTTAATTGGATGCATGATGAAATAATAGCGAGTGCAGACAAAACAAAACGATTCGTATGTATGTATGTACAATGTGTGTATATATGTACATTTAAATGTATTTAAGCGAGAGGACAGGAGCTTCATAGATGAGTGCCGAAGCTGTGGAGTTCAAGTAAGTGGCGGTAACTTAAATTTTTTTTTACTTACAATATTTTGTTTTTCTTTATTGTCGATTGAAAAACGAAAAACAGAAATCGAAAAAATTCTTTTAAGTTTCGGTCCAGTCTCCTACCATTTTAGCAAATAATGACAACGCAAACAACGGAATATAAAATCATAAACAAAAATATTCAACACGCCAAGAAAAAACAACAACAATAACAAAAACAACAACAACAAAAACAACAACAGCAACAGTATTAAAAATATATATAAGAAAGAGATAGAGAGAGAGAAAGAGTGAGAGTGAGACAAAAGAGTGGCAAAATAGGGTGCGACGGTTTGATTGGCTACAGGCGTAAACGGAGTTTGCGTACGTGTGTTTGCTTGTTTATATTTACTGTGTGCAGAATAACCGCCAAACCCAACACCAATCAAACAGGAGGGGCGAAGCGCCATGCTGTTTGTGAGCTTGATTTTATTTGTCGTCCCTTCTCACCACAGTCCATGCATAGGCATTGTTGCTTGAACATTATTTTGCCTCCTCACGACTATATTTCAATCAGAGTTTGTGATTTGCTTGGTTCGTTTCTGTTCTGTTCGCTTTTGCATTCCATTCAGCGCATATCGTGCGCTGCAAGAAAAAGCAAAAAGTCCGTTGGTCGTGCGGCGGGCCACTGCGTCGGAAAAATAATCACGGATGTATTGCTAAAATCAAGTTCAGAGTCAAGAAGTGAATTGTGATAATTGCAGCTAAAACGGCGTGCACAAAAAAATAAATAAATAAATAAAATAAACACAGTGACCTTAAAAATTTTCCAATAAATAGTGTTTTCCTATAAATCGATTAGAAGTTTATTGACACTTCAGCACATTTGGATTATCACGGTTAAATAACGTTTGAAATTTGACAGCACCATGGACCTGTCATAAATCAAGATTCAAGCGTTCATACATACATATGTACATTTGTATCTATTTAAAGGTATACAAACACATATGCTTACAGTTGCCAATTTATTTAAACAAGCAAGCGCTAAAGTCAAATATATTATACACTACACATACTCTAACATTGAAGGAAATCTACTTTAATAAATTTTTACTTTCAATATTTTTTCTTATATAGGACTTGTATCACCCAACTTTGCAAATAGTTTTTGAGCTTGATGAATCTGAATATAATCGGATTACCCAAACTAAATAATTCGCTGGTTCCGAAAATTTAACTTTGCAAAACTAAACTACATCCTATCCCATACTGATTGGTCTGTTTTAGATTCATGTGCTGATATGGAGGCTCATGCCAATATGTTTTATCCTATATAATTTAATCATATATAAAGCTTTTGATATATGTGTATGATTTGTCAAAATTAGAAATAATAGATATTGCGTCGCTCGTTCGAAATTTGTTCTCTGTAGCACTCAATATTATAAAGCTATCATGCACCCTTGTAACGTTAATTGTCGAGCTGATCCTAAGCAGATTTTTAATTTTGTTAACTCTAAGCGCAAGTCTGGTACCGACTTATCAACTTCGGTTTTATTTCCATATTTTTTTCAATCAACGCACACAAAACAAGTTTACAACAATACTACTACTCCATATCCTCACAATCTGCCTCACTTAAATAGTATTTACTTACTTACAATCCAAGAGGATAATTTAAATCCAATATCTAAAAACAACAAAATTATGTTTTGCTCCAGGATCAGACAATGTTCATAGTTGTATAGTGAAATATTGTGATCAAACATTGCTTAAGCCATTATACAAATTGTTCTCCTTTTGTTTAATCTTTTGTGTAAGTTAAGTCTACCTCCTATTTGGAAGGAGTCTTTCATAATTCCTCTTTATAAGAAAAGTAGTAAGTCCGATATACAAAATTATATTGGTATTGCAAAAGTTTCTTTCAAGCTACTGGAAAAAACAACAACATCAATGTGGCTTCATAGTATCATCTTCACAGCATGGATTTTTCATACGGCATGCGACGTCTACAAACCTTTTAGAACTTACCTCTTCGATCACTCATGGATTTTGTCAACAGAAGCAAACTGATGTGGTTTTTGCTGATTTCAGTAAAGCGTGTGAATTTGCTAATTATGACCTTTTCTTTATAAACTGCAGCTTCTTTATAAACTACAGATTTTGGACTTTCCTCCTAATTTGTTTGACTGGATTTCGGACAACATCGTATTTAACGTGTGTAACGTAAAGCCACTGTCTCTAGGACTATTAATATCGCTTCCGATGTGCCATAGGGCAGCCACTTAAAACATTTACTTTTTATATTTTTTATTAACTATCTTCCTCTGGAGTTGTCTCCTTCCAAGGTACTTATGTACACCGATAATGTTAAACTTTACTTGACGCTTTCGGATTGGAATGGGTACTTGCGTTTACAGAGTGATCTCGATAAGTTGCATTTTTCTTGTGTTTTCAGAATATTTTGTATCTGTATTATTCAAAATGCAAGGTTATGCTATTACACCGTGTTGTGCATACATTAGAGCGTATCTCAACTGCGAATGATCTTAGCGTCCTCTTCGAACTTAAACTGAGTTTTAATTCCCGTACCCTAAATATCGCAAACAAAGCAAAGGGATTTTTATCGGTTACCTATTTATAAACCTCTGTTATAAATTTCGATCTGAATAATTTGATCGGAATCTATTTCGTTACAATTTTCAGTTTTGTCACGAATATTACTCATTATGGACTTTTAGATTTCATTAAGTTTGCTGTCCCTTTCAGTTTGTTTGAAGTTTGTTTAGTTTTCAAGTAATATTCAAATGTGCATGAAATCGCAAGACGTAAAACTTAAAACTAAGTCAAAATAGAATGTGAATGTGCGTTCTCCAAGCAAAAGTGGCGGAAATTCAATTCTCGAATCATGAAAATTGCCCTGCTCATGAATTAGCATATTTGAAAACAATTAGAATTTAAATCAATTCACTGAAGTTGATCAGTGATGTTGATCATTTTGTCCAACAACAAGATACTGTTGAGGGAAACTTGTGGAGAAACATTTTGATTTTTTGTATGAAAAACTTTTTTATTGTAGTCAATATCAACTTAATAATGGGTGCGACCCGCGCACTATTTGGGGTAGCCCCCATACAAGAATGCCTACAACAATCTGCAGTCTTTCCTCTGGAGCTGCAGCAGATAGAGCGAGACTGTCTTGTTATGTTCTTTGCTCATTATCTTAGATGTGCAGCTGGGGGTGTTATTCCACCTCTCTCTAGCTTTGGTCAAAGAGTCCTCTTCCCGTTTGCTATATGGCGTCTAATGTTTTTTATTTATTTGCGAATAACGCCACCCTTTGATGAGGTTGAAAATGTTTGTAAGGGAAAAGTCCTAAATCGACTTCATGAATGAACCGAATGTGCCCAATGCACTGTTTTAGTGGTCTCAAATCATCTTCGCATCATTGCTTTTCAAATGAAACCGGTTTAAGGCACATCGGTTGGATGGTTTCGAAGTCTATAATGGACATAAGTAGAAACATGTCTTGTGTTTTATATATATAGATATAGGTAGATAGATTAGTTATTCAATTAAGTTTTTTAAGTCAACTTCAATCGATGTTTGATGAATTTACTATCACTTCTAGTATGAGTTACATACATACATATGGGTCACATTTGTTCCAAATTGCTATTTGGAGCAAGTTGGTCTTACTTAAAAGTTGTTCACTCTGCTGCTCGGCAAAAAATGTGAACTTGGTTTTAAATAAAATGAGTATTAAACTCATATTTTTTGATGAATTTAAATTAAAAAAGTATTAAATAATCCTTATTTAAAATGTTTATCAATTAATAAACATTAGCCAAAAATGTTCTATAGGCTATTTAATGACCACCTTTGAAATAAAATTTGAGGACAAAATTGACTTTTTCGAAGTTTACATCAAAATGAAAATAACTGTCGTATGCTCGCGTTCCTAGGCGGTACTTTCTACTCATAAATATAGAGATCGAAATCTGCTTCGGCCGAGTTCAGGAATTTCGTTTTGTCTCGGATATAAAATTTTCCGAATTATTTTCCCATGAATTTGCAAATACCAAGTTACAACTGGCAAATTTGGTTTAGATCCGAAATTTTTCTAGTAATGTTGAAGCTGCACCTTGTTCAGCATGTGTCGGACAAAGCCGTTTGTTCTCCATGTCTGAATTCAGGCGATATTATTTGAACACATCATATTGTTAGTGCACATCGCTAGCAATTACATTTTCCCATCTTCCTCGTCTTTAGATGCAATCCAAGAATGAACCCAATTTTTGGTTTCCTCGTAATTACGGAATAAGTGCTAATCGGAAAGAGCAATGTCTGGGGTATGACTTTCCATTTGAGAGTGGGTCGAGAATTGTCATGCTGAAAAGCAACTGTATCGTGTCTCCGCTGGAATGTGGCCGTTTTTTCTTCAATACTAGGCTCAAACGCATCAATTGTTGTGGTTGGTAGCGATCAACAGTAATGATTTCATTGGGTTTGATTAGCTATATATGCACTATATGGATATTTGGCTTCGCCGTTGATGTTGATGGTTGGTCGAGCTTAACCCAGTATTTTTTGCTTTTAGGATTGTCTTAGCGCTAGTCACAATTCTATGCTAAAATCACTTCCTTTCCATCATGGTAAAATTATAAGGTAGAACTCCTCTCAAAAACACTTTATCCGACATAAAGTTAGACGTACTGAATGATGTAACATATGTTATTATTTACTCTTCAACCAAATTACATTTACAACAATGACGGTCAATGGCAATATGTTCACGGGGGACTACACTTTGAAAAGTGGAATATTAGAAATGCACTAGTCACGTCATATCTTAGGAAACAACCAATATATAAACAAATATGTACGGAGTATATAACTCCGACACTTAACATATCCATATTAACTTTGATCTTTTGAGATTAAAATGCAGAACAAATTTTGTAATTCAGCATAAACATTATTTACAATAATTCATTGTCAATGAGCTCAAGTAGCTCGAATGAACCAACGACGATTTGAGTGGTGGTAATTGACGTGCAAATTTATGTGACCGAAGACCACACCTGAAACTGACAGAACCGAAGACCATATCAGAAGCAGAAGAACAATGCGACGCAAACGACAGACCGATGAAGTCAATGGCTTTCTAGCTAGAAATAATCGTTTTTTAATCGAATTTATTCGATCGGTATTATAAGTGTTTAGACTACAAACTCTATGTTAATGAGAGTACCACTTCATGTCACTTGTTGAGTGGGGGTCGAGTCGATTTCAAAAACAATTCGAGCGTCTATCATTTCCACTACTCATGATCTTAAACAAATATTTTCAAGTTATGGCGAGAACGCCTGTGAGTACTTGTGTGGCTTGGTGCATGGGTGTGAGCGTGCCACGCTTAACATTTTTATGCTAATCTAATCAAAACCACGCTCTTAAAGATGATCATGTTAAATTTGGATACATTGAGAACTCTAGAAGAAAAGACGCCAAATAGTTTCTTGTCCGACTGTGAATCTTGTCTTCGAGTATGTAGATTTCTTAGTGAAGTTTAGCTCTTATGCATCTGCACTCTTGTTTGTACAATTGCTTTATGTTTATTTATTTTTAGGTATACTCTTCACATTTAGTTTGAATAGCATTATAATTTTGTCGCTGTGTTTGCAATGCCTTAGAGGAAGCATCGTTTGAACTTACTATGCCAAGAATAGTGAAAAAGCGTCAAAATAGAACAAATTCCCCATTTACAACTATATTAGTATATTAGCAGCCAGCCATTTTTCTTCTCTTCATCTTGATTCCTTGATATCCTCGACTATTCAAAGATTTTCCGCGTTTACGGAAAACCAAATTTTGACCAGAATAAAGAAAAAACGGTAACTTCGGTGGAATCGAAGCTTTAATGTCATTTACACGAAGTTAAAAATTGTATACTTATCACCTAAGAACCTAAACGTGGGTAGTAAATTTGTGTGGGAGCCACCCCTAAAAGTACGGGAAGCGTCCGTCCATAAGAAGCTACCATATTAAATTTCGAGCTTAATTTTTCTTTCTATAAAAAAGTTTTTCATACCTACCTAAAAAATTGAAAAAAATCGAGAAACTGTTTTTCCACTGCAGTGGAACGAGAATGTCAATAAACCGCTTTAATTGCGAGTGTGCTAAACTTTGATTGCACACATATTGTAGTGGCTTGGAGATAATTAATTACACCTGCCTGTAGAGGAATAATAGCAAAACGGGAGGCTGTTCACTTCAAAGCTCTATAATACAACAGAGTAGGAAAGAACCCGAGCGCTTTGATACCAACAATGGTTTCAAGCAGGGCGATGCTTTATCGTGCGACTTTTTTAATCTTCTGAAGGAGTGCATCATAAGCCCATACGTAGAAATTGAAAAAGAAAGATTGGGCATGATCTTCCGTAAGGAAGTGATGCTTCTCATGTGATTTCCTTTTATTACAGTCAAATAGAGTATCCATATTGACATCCCAACGTTTTGAGGTAGCCCCCATACAAACCCCAGTCCAATTTTGACTGTTTGTATGACAAACTTGTTTAATGCAGTTGATATCAACTTTAAAATGTATATGGTAGCTTCTAATTTTCTTGACAGGTAAGTAAGATTGTATTAATCATCTATACAGCACTTTTCAATCAGGCGATTTGCTTAGGCGCTGTTATAGGTTGGATAAAAAAAATTTGCCTAAAATTAGGCCATTTCAAAAACAAACAAAAATTTGCAAGCGGATCTACTCCAAGAAATTTTTTTTCAAATTTGGATCTTTCATTTAAACTAAAATACTTTAAGAAACACTTTCGTCTGACTCAGTCCAATAGCTGACCTGTGTAATCACATGAGAAAATACGACCAGTTACAGCAATATCATTATGCCGCTCACTTAATGAAGAATATTTAAAAAATATTTGTGAATTAAAAGTGCATCTCCCTTGTATGGAGCTCAAGGCATAGTTCACAGGTCGGCCACTGCACACATGCGCTTTTTCCAATAGTATGCGTGTGCCCTCTTTTCCCATTTTCTTTCTTTTCCCTCACCAACATACTTACAGATCTGTCGTTTGATAACTATTCTCTACGTTTACTGCTTAATGCTCACATAAATAGCTAACGGTATAAAAATATAATCATTTATGTATGTATTTGGCATGAAATACGCCTTTTGGGTGGTAGTGGATGGAATACTTTTATTCTATCCACAACATTAGTAAAAGTACAGTATTTTAAAAATCTAGACCTGTAAACGACGACGCTTCAAATCTTTATTAAAATAAGTATAAAATATATTTGTTTGCTATAACCAGAGCTATTATATTTTACACACGTTCCTACATATTTAAATTAGTTTTTTATTGCGCAGGACCCATCTGACAGTTGTAACAACCTCTAGATTTGACAGTCTCTAACTTGTCGTTTTTGTTGTTTTCTTTTTTTTTTTTGGTAAAGTGTTTTAAGCTGTCATTCATTTTTGTAACAAACCTACTCCCAAAATTCAGTTTTTTGTCGAGTGTTTCGTCCATATTTCTCCAGTAGGTGGCATATTATATCTAATACTTGGACAGAAAGGTAGTTCGTGTTAAGCTTAGTTGTTTTGCAAAATCATCATTATGATAAAATCTAGCAATAAAAAAAATTTGACACATCCAAAAAGTTTTAATATAATTTAAATTTAAATAATTTTTTTTATTTTTGTTTTTTTTAAAGGCTATCGATAATACAAATTGTAAGAAATACATATGAATTTATACAAAGAAAATATGATTTTTTAACATAAATAAACAAAAAATGAATCGAGCACCCAGTCCACTTCCCCTTGGATCCGCTAATGCCTAATGGTAATGTGGAAAATGAATTTTTAAGGACATATGGACACCGATGTTTTCAAAAGATGCTTGCTATCATATACTTGTACATATACTTGCCAATCTTTAAACGATTAACTCGTAAATAATTGCCTTATTGCCTAGGAATTTGTTATTGCATCGTTAATAGGATCATCGTTCAAATTCATGGTTTTCCATAATATTTCTGATAGGTCGCCTGAAATTTAAATTCAGAGAAATGTACTGAATAACCTACCATTTTCGCCTCACTACGTCTTGGAAGAATTTTGTTCAAGCATTTAAAGGCTTTGCCTTTGATAAAATTTCTCACTGTTCCCAATTTGATGTGAAGAGCCGGTAACAATATTCTTTCTATTGATTCAAGTATTGGTGCTCAGGGCAATTGACACAGGATTGGTTATTATCTGTATACAATAATACGACTTTAAAACTCAAGTCAAATGACAGAATAGTTACTGTTCAAACACGCTTGAGAAATCTTAATATGGTCACAAAGTTTTTCCGCTTCAGACGGTTACATCGAGGATGATTACGGAATTAACTGTTGGTGGGATATATTTCTCCATTGGGCTTATACAATACCCGGTACCAATATGTCTAAAATGACTGGTAGTTAAGATGGAATTTTTAGTAAACTTTGTTGCTATTACCTTGTGGATCTATCCAAATGATTGCTATTCCGATTCATGCGCAATCCTTTATATTTATTTATTACATTGTTGATACATGATGTGCAAAAATTGTTCTGTGAATAGACGAATTCGAACTAAACAAGAAAAAATAATAACTTCGGTTGAACCGAAACTCTAATACCATTCACACAAAATTTTAAATGGTATTGTAAAACATAAACCTGGAGGTTGGTTTAAATAGGGGCTACCCCAAAAAGAGGCCAGTAGTGTGTATGAAGAAATCATCTATAAGATGCCACCATATCGAATTTCAGCTGTAGGTTTGTATGGGACTACCTCAAAAAGTGGGCGGGATACGCCCATTGTATATGTAAATATATGAAATGGCTGTCTACTAAAATCCACCAAATCGAATTCCAATATAATATTGATTTAAAAAAAGATTTTTTCATACAAAAAACACAAAAGTGGGCGGTTGGTTTGTATGGGGCCACCTCAAAAAACATGGCGGGGCAAGCCTGTTAGTCTATGTATATTAAGCGGCCATCCATAAAAAGGCGCCAAATCGCAATTCAACCTAATATTGACTTTAAAAAAGAAGTTATTCATACAAAAACACAAAAGTGGGCAGTGGGTTTATATGGGGGCCACCCTAAAAAGTGGGCGGATCCCACTCAATAATGTAGATATCCATCTACTAGAAGCTGCCATATCAATTATTAAGTTGATATTGACTAGAATAAAAAAGATTTTCATACAAAAAGTCAACAGTGGGTGGTAGGTTTGTATGGGGGCTACTCCAAAAACGTGGGCGTGGCGGGTAAATCTTTATACTCTATGAAACTGCAATAAAAAGAAGCGTATGTGCCAATTTTCTACTGGATAGCATAAAAATTGGTCCCCAAAAAATACGCTTCAACATACAGACGGCCATGGCTATATCGACTTATCTCGTCGATCAGATCAAGAATATATATATTTTATGGAGTCTACGAAGCCTCTTTTAATGCGTTACAAACTTTCAGACAAGCTGACAATACTATTCAAACTCTGTGTGAATAGTATAATAAAGATTTTAACAAATACATATGAATTTATACAACCAATTTGATTTTTATACCATTTACAAATTCTAGAGATTAAATTTTGTATATATTGTAAATAAACTCTTAATTATAGAATTTTGAATATAATAGCTGTTCTCACTGGAGTACAGCTATTTCTGTTATATTATGAACTTTCAACTAACTTACTTATTGTCTTATTGATAGATTATAAATTAATAATAATAAAAAAAAAAAAAAAATTACAAATTCGATGTGTTCGCATCTTATAGATGGTCGCTTTATACACGTCTACTAGTGGGCGCGTAGTCCCTATTGAAACCCTCCACGTTTATGTTTTGCAATACGATTTAAAATTTCGTGTGAATGGTATTACAGCTTCGGTTCACCGAAATTAACGAGTTTTCTTTTTTTCAATAGCTTTTATCCTAAAAAAATTAAAATTTTTTTTTTTTAATATTTACCATGGGTTCAGATTTTAAAAAAGTAACATCGTCAACATCGTCATGCCTTCTTTTTTTTATTTCATCATGTTATTTGAGGATTTTCCGAGCTCCAAAGAAATTGGAGCTTCTGAGAAATTGGCCTTATCGTTGAATAATGTTTTTGAATTGTTTTGCAATTTTAAAATTTATTTTATTTATCAAAAGTAAGTTTTATGTTTGAGGCAAGTCAAGGCATACTATAATATTAGTATTTGAAATAGTTGCACATACAAAGTATGTGAAAATGCGTACGTGAAAATTTCACACAAACCTTCCGGAAGATATTCTTTAAATGACAGTGAAAACGTATCAAAATCCGTTCGTAGTTCGAAGCGAGCAAACAGACAGACGCGAATAGCGACTTTTGTATACTATGTTTTTATACTATACTATATAGATATAAAGTAGATAAAGATGAGCAAACTTTAAAAATATTTCACTGTGGACGGTAATTAAAATATTACATCAATCCCAATATAAATGAGAAATATAAATCTTTCGTCACAAAATTGATAGCAGAAGTTTTGGGAATTGCAAGAAAGCTTTCGTCGCTAGGTTTTCATCTCGGGAACAGGTTTTTTTTACCATTCACGCATAGTGTGAAATGGTATTATCAGTTTGTTGAAAAGTTTTTAACTCATTAATTTTGGTCGATGAGACAAGTCGACTTAAAGTCTGTCTGTCTGTCTGTCTGTCTGTCTGTCGGTCTGTCTTAAAGTTGTTGCGCAGTTTTTGGGTATAAATTTTTAAGATATCCATAGTCTACATATTGACATGCCACGCCCACATTTTAGGGTAGCCACATACAAACCACCCACCTTTTGACTTTTTGCATAAGAAACTTTTTAATTGCAGTCAATATATCACAATATAGCACAATTCTGACAACACTATGTGTTTTTTTAATGTTTTTTTTAGTTAGTGGAAAAAGTAAGTGAAATAATAGCTATCGATGCAAATTTAACTGTGAGAATGCTGGCAGAAGAATTAAATTCACCTTCATGTAGTACAATCTACAAAATACTAACTGAAGATTTGGGTAAAAGAAATGTGTCTGAATGTTTTGTTCCATATCAGTTAAACGATGATCAAAAAATCGCTCCTGTAGTGAATTTTTGATGAAAAAACAGATTTGTCTCATTGACCACCCTCTGTATTCGCCTGGTCTATAACAGTGCGATTATTTTCTCTCCCCAAAAATGAAAACTGCAATGAAAGGAGCTTTTTACGATGATATTCCAGCCATAGAAGCAGCCGTGACACATGAATTGGTTGAGCGTTCCAAACTTTGTATTGAGTTAAATGGATCGTATTATGAATAAATATTTGGGGGCGTGGCAGCGCTAGGGGCGTGGTATAGCTTGAAACCTTCTCCTGAGCGATAGTAACTACCTCTATAAACACTCCAAATAACGATTATAATGATCGGTAAAGTCATTCAGTTGTTATACGTTATTTAACATTCACTAACGATTTTATATATTTTGTAAATACATACAATAGTAATATTGAATCGAAATTTTTGTTGTCTTTTCCAGATCGGTCAGACACCTGAGATGAGTCGACGAACATTATGTCAATGGCAATTAACCGAAACTAGTCACATAATCAGACCGATTCGGTATTTATTGTAATGCCAAGTGTAACTGTCAACGATCTCGAAGCACTGACCCAACAGCAACGACTGCAGGAAACTAACCGTGAAATAGCTATGGCAAATGCGGATGTACTCCAGTCTAAACAAAAGCCGCAGTCAGAACCAGTCTCTAAGCTGCACTTATCAACGTATTTCAGCAATAGCAATACCAATGGCAATAGCAATACAAACGATAGTTTATATCGCCGACAGACGACATCGTCGCATGTGCCACAGGCTCCAACACTGGAACAGTATCGTCTTCAGTTGTATAACTACGCTCTGAATATAGAACGATTGCGCTGCCCTCAGTATTCGGCAGCGGCAGCAATCGCAGCTGCCTATGCGAATACCAATGCCCCTCCGGCGGGGACAGTGTCACAAGCACATTACATGCCCCACCATGCGGCAGCAACAAACCGTCTCGCCGCGCTTTCAACGATCTCTTTATTTCCGCAGCGGATTTTCCAGCCGGAAGAACCAAAACCTCAGCACAGCTACATCGGGCTAATCGCAATGGCCATACTCAGCTCCGCTGAACTGAAGTTAGTGCTCTCCGATATCTATCAGTACATTTTAGACAATTATCCGTACTTTCGAAGTCGCGGGCCTGGCTGGCGCAACTCGATAAGACACAATTTATCTCTTAACGACTGCTTTATCAAGTCAGGCCGCAGCGCCAACGGCAAGGGTCATTACTGGGCCATACACCCGGCGAATATGGACGACTTTCGAAAGGGCGACTTTCGCCGTCGAAAGGCACAGCGCAAGGTACGCAAGCACATGGGTCTGTCAGTCGACGATGCCGGAACGGATTCACCGAGTCCGCCTCCGCTGGATCTGACCACTCCTCCCCCGACATCAGCTCAGCAGATGGCTATTCAGCAGCTGGCCGCTTTTGGCTATCCGTATCAACAGCACTACATTGGTCAGTTTTTCGGACGCAGTGTAGTTGCTGCCGGTGGGTTGGCATCTCATTATGCTGCAGTGCAGCGAGGTGGTCAACACCAACAAGCTCAACACCAACCAAACCAACAACATATACCGCAGCAGACCCCGCATCAAACGCAAACCCTTCCGCCAACTCTTCAATCATCGCAGGCTTTGACAATGGAACAGACGCAGTCCGATCACCAGCATGTCGCTTATATCACGACGACCACCACCATTGCTAATTTATACTCGCAAACTCGCAAGCGACAATTTGATGTAGCATCTTTGCTTGCCCCGGATGTGCAGGTAATCGACGACGAAAAGCTTAAGGAACCAGATCCAAGAACGGGAACAACAGAAACAATGCTAAGCGTGCAACAGCGACGAGAACTGCTAGTTGAGATAGATGACAAAGAACCGGATCATGGACAGGACCGCGAAATCGAAGTAGATGCGGACATCGATGTTGTATATGGAAGTGATGTAGAAGATGCGGCGGAAGAAGCAGTTGATGACAATTTCTCATATCTAAGTGATGCGCGACGTTCGTCAAGCGATACCGAGCCGGACTACATGGTTTCAGATGTACACGTGACAGGGCTTCAAGATCAAGAGGACCCAGTAGTCATCGATTCTCCAGCGATTGGTGTGGCAGCCGCTATTCGTCAAGCTTCTGCTGTTTACGCTGGTTCGCTTAGCAGTAACAGTAGTCATCACGACTCGTTAGGTGAGTGCCCGATCACTGCTGTGGGTACAGAGCGGCACCAGATGCTATCTTCTCGACAAGAAACACACACGGAACTGCATGAAATGGATCCGCAAATTTTTGGCCGCTACTATGGTAGCTATATGGCGGCAGCCGCAGCGCGTCGAATCGGGCTCGGCACTCTCCCTCCCACCTCTTGTTCGCCAATTGCTCAGGGGCGAAATTCACCCAATTAGCCTTGGCAAATAATTTCGTGTTTATTAGAACAAAAAATTTCTGATGAATTTATGTAAATATTTAGTGTACATTTCACAAAAAAAATAACAACAAAAAATAACAAAAATATGTAACAAAACCAATCCAAAAACATTGTTTTCATGATTTTAGTTAAATTAACATAAAGAAAAGAATTATAATAAAAGTGTTTTCCCAAAATATATTAATGCCTTTTGTACGAGCAGTTCGACCTTGTAAGCAAAAGCATATTTCAAACATTAAAGATCACGTAGAAAAGCGCTCCACTTGCGATCACGGCATTGGACCAACAACCAGAAATTTTCGATTGCTCCGCTCTGTGCTCAGCGGTTTGCTCCGAGTAAAAAAAAATTTTTTTTCGGCAATTAATAACATAAATAATAATACACTATTGCGTTTATAAAACTTTTTAGTCTTCAAATCAGTGAAATTGTAGCACTTAAAAATATAAATACCGAACGCTTTTCTACTTACAAATACACTGTACTTAATAATACAAAATTGATGATTTTTACGTCACTCGTTAAATTCGGACGTGTTTTAAATCGATTTTGAAAAAAAAAAAAATAAATAAAAAAATAAGTAAAAATAAAAAATAATAAAAAATCTAAGAAGAGAAACAACTACATAAATTTCGCGTACAGGTTTTCTGTATTAACACGTCGGTGTACCAACATTTTTCGACCGGCTCCACGACACAAAGCACTGAGCGCACATCCATGGAAGGCGACGGCTCCGAGCCGGCCGACGAAGGCGAATGGCAAACAGTGCATTCAGATTACGGCAAGCTTACGTTGAAAAGGCGATCGCTATTACCTCCAAATTTATTTTGAAAAAAACACACCTATCACACCTATCAATTAAAACAAGAGAGAGCGTTTAGGGTAGTCATCAATTCGCTTCACTATTCCACCTCTACCGACTATATCAAAGAAGAGTTGATAGTTAAAAACCACAACGTTAGGCAAGTAATTAATGCACGAAGCCGCCAAACGAAACAGCCATTGTCGATGTTTTTCGTTGATCTCGAGCCCAGCTTGAATAATAAGAACATTTATGAACTAAAATATTTGTGCGGTGCATCCGTGAAGATTGAACCACCCAAAAAATTTGACGATTTAGTGCAGTGTCACAGATGCCAAGAATTTGTACATACAAAACAGTACTGCAGTAAAGCTTTCCGGTGCGTAAAGTATGCGTTGAACCACAGGTCTGATGTGTGCACTAAAGAGAAGACAGCTCCAGCAACTTGCGTTAACTGTGATGAGTTCCACACGGCTTCGTATAAGGGCTGTAATGTTTATCAAGCAGCATTACGAAAAGCTCATCCGAATATTGGTAAAAATCGCCCAAAACCAGCAGATCAAACAGCAGCACGCACTGAGCGAATACATACCGATCATTGTGCGGTCATTCCTAGCTCGCCGGTGTTACCTGGAGTAAGTTACGCTGACATTGTCAGAGATAAATCTGCTAATCGTAATAAGACAAACAGAATATACGATCAATTTAACCACCTGCTCGTTAGTGAATCTTGTCACGTCACTTAACGGTTACCATGCATCCAAACCTTAAAATTATCTTATGGAACGCTAACGGCGCCAGCCAACAAAAGTTCGAGCTCGAACATACCATCAAATCTCACAACGTTAACATTGTTCTACTTTCGGAGACTCATTTTACTGAACGCTCTCAATTTAAAATACACGGATATACCGTGATTACAACTAATCACCCGTTAAATACAGCCAGCCGACGTGTCCAGCAACAATTTCACTACCCGGCATACAAGAACGCATTAAACAGAGTTTAAAAAAAAATTAAAAAAGAGACTGATTGACTTGAAAAACGATGCGATTGAAGACTTCCTGATTAATGCTGAGCCTAATGGACCTGAATGCGATTTATGGAGAGCTACAAAATATTTAAACGTCCAGCTCGACGTTTAATCCCATTAAAACTCCTAATGGGGATTGGTGTCCCAGCAATCAAGAAAAAGCTGACTCATTCGCTGCACACCTTCTGGAACAATTTAGACCATTCGCGATTTGCAGTAGTGCACACGAAGCAGAGGTAGAAAGAGTGGACAAAGCACCTTGCTGTGACAATGTTCCGATAACCCCAGCCACACTGAACACTTCCTGATAATTGTCTACAACTAATAGTGGAAATATTTAACGTATACTTCAGGCTTGGCCACTTCCCTAGCCAGTGGAAGTGCGCAGAGGTGATTCTAATTCCAAAGCCTGGAAAACCTGAGAACGGATTATCATCCTATCGCCCTATCAGTCTGGTGGCGGTACTCTCAAAAATATTCGAAAGAATATTTCTTCGTAGAGTGCTACCGACACTAGAAAGCGATATTCTCCCCGACCATCAATTCGGGTTTCGACGAAGGCATGGAACTCCAGAGCAAGTTCACAGAATCGTTGAAGTCATTCAAAATTCTTTTGAAGAGAACAGTTCTGTTCGGCCGTATTCCTTGATGTGAAACAAGCCTTTGATCGCGTATGGCACAAGGGGTTGTTATACAAAATAAAAATGACATACTGCACACAGTTCCGCTTTCTTCGATCATATTGTCAGGTCAGAAGCTTCTACGTGAGACATGAAAACGCCACATCTGAGTTAAAAAGCATACAGGCAGGAGTGCCTCAAGTAAGCGTGCTAGGCCCATTGTTTTACACCATATACACAGCTGACATGCCCGACTCTACCTGCAAGGAAGTACCTATAGCGACATATGCTAACGATACAGCAATTCTTGCTACAGCTTCCAGTGCTATAGTAGCAACACAATTGCTTCAAAACCAACTGAACAAAACCCAAGACTGGATGAACAAGTGGAATATCGCAGTAAACGCAGCTAAGTCCGTCCATGTCTTATTCACACTTCGACATAAGGGTAACGATCGGCACGCTTTAATGGCATGGTGATTCCTAAACGAAACAAAGTCAATTATCTAGGCTTTTGGCTTGGCAAAAGGCTAACTTTTAAAGACCATAAGTGGCGAAAAGGAAGCAATTAGACCTAAAAACGCGTCGGATGTATTGGCTATTAGGCAAAAAATCTAAGCTTAGTCTGGACAGCAAAGTCAGACTATACAAAGCCATACTTACTTACGGCATCCAGCTATGAGGTGTGGCAGCTGTATCAAATATCGAAATACTTCCACGGTATCAAAACATTACCCTTAGGAAAATCCCTCGAGCTCCGTGGTATATACGCAATGACAATATTCATAACGATCTTCAGATGCCAAGTATAGCTGAAGAAATCAAGAGACGTAGCACCAGATATATAGAAAATCTTTATCAGCACTGTAACAATCTGGCTATCAATTTACTTGATAATTCAACAACGAGGCGGCTTCAGCGAGAGCACCCGCTAGATCTGTCATGTCCAAGGACATTAAGATTAAGAAAAGATTAGGTTATTACATGTTAACATAATATGTAAAATCATGTAAAACGTAAATGTGAAAATTAAGTACTCAGAAAATTTGATTATAGTTCGCCAATAAATCTTCGCAAATATTGTATTCCAGGATTCCATATTCATACAAGAGTTTCGAGCGACTTGCATCTAGCATTGCGTAGATTTGATTTATCGCATTATACTAGAGTCGAAAATGAAAGCTGGTATATCCCAAGGCAGCAGTCCGACTATAAAACAAAGCCCCTATACAAAACTGTACCCCATTTTGTTGTTGTTAATTTGGCTAGAATTTCCAAAATTGGTGTACAAGTTAAATTTTGTATAAAGCTCATTAGAATCGAGTCCAATCTATCATAGAGATAACACATTGAGAATTAAATAAATGCTTGTGCAAAACAAACTTTAAATTTTGCTTTTTTATTAAATTAATATAGTAATATATTTAAAAATAGATAACGAAGTCATTTAAAAATGATTTTTTGGCTTATTACTTAATATATAACAGTAGTTTAAAAAATCTCGTTTCTCATAAACTTTTGGGCGTAGATTCAAAAAATCGCAACATTTAGAACAAATATTCAAGGCCCAAAATAAATGAATAATCACTTTAAGTACACAAAAATAACATAATGTAATATACAAAAAAAATAGCTTCTGTTTGTCAATTTCAAAAAATTATTATTTTACTAATTTCTTTAAACAAAACAAGTTCAATATAGTGAAAAAGATGGCAAAATGTTTTTGTATGGGAGCTACACCTTTTAGTGGCAACAGTAATTTTCATTAGTTTGTTGCTTCTTTTTATAAAAGTCTCCATATCTACTTTCAAACCAATATTTCAAAGATTGAGGGAATAGAAAGCATACATAGACAGAGAGGCCATTGGTAGATCGAATTACCTTGTCGAGCTGATCACAAATATACATACTTTGTAGGGTCTCTGATGATTACTTTAAGCAGTTGCAAACATTGTGACTAAATTGTGATACTATTCACACTCTGTGTTAAAACTAAAATAAACAGTTTCACCTGAATCGAGTTTATTCATATCAAACTAAGGGATGTTAAATATATATAGATATACTGAAGAAAATATGTATATTGCAGAGGATCGATATATTTCATCGAATTATCGCGATACATATCGCCATTTTTTTCATCACAAGTTGTCGACTCCTTAATATAACCATAGGGAAAACGAGTCTTATTGTTTGGAACTAGCCGCATGACAAGCAAGTGGTCACTGTACCACAGGTTCGAGCAGTCAGGTACGGGTCAGAGATGAGACATAGAGGGCCATCCTTACGGAAAACGGGCTCTGCTACATAAACGAATATCTTTTGTACCCTAGTCCAACTATGGTAAGGTTTGTTTACTCAAGATCTTCTCTGTCTTTTTGATGAAACTGACAATATCCTGTGTATGAACGTTATTGGCTATGTGGGACTTAATACACCCGCACTTGTACCCGTGTCGGTGGGTGAACCATCAATGGGTATCCCTTGAATTCCTTGATGCTGACACTTTGTTAAGAGATGACAGGTCAAGTTAATTTAACATGGCACAGACAATGCCTCTACGTGTCAGTGCACGAGTGATGGAGTCGTGGACGGTATTATCAAAAGAGCCCTCAGTATCAAGTAAAGATCTATAAGATTTGGTCAATTCTATGGGCCTTTTCTTGGTGTTTTAGGATAAAAACGACAAATCGAGTTCCTCCATGAACGCGGTATGTAGCCCGATATAAAGCTAGCCCTCATAAGATATATCACGTGGTTGATCAGGACATCTAAACAGTTCTGAAGCAGAGCTGGAAAAATGCCATCTCCCCCAAAGTACTTGAAACGTTGGAAGCCTTTGGAAACACGAACCATGTATTTAACCAGAATTAAAACAGATGAACGTCAATTCCCTCTTTTGTAACCCATTGATCTAAAAAAAGAGTTCTACGACGTTGGTGAAGTATGGACCAAGAAAAGTGTTCTTGACGTATATGTTCTAGTATTTACCGTCGGCTATCGGTGAAGAGACCGTCCTGTCTCTTCAAAAGTCCAATGTCGTTGGTTTTATCTGTATTGATTACCTTACGGAGGCACTGTCTCATGTCGTTTGGACTGTCTCATGAGATTATTATATTCAGTTATAGATGATCTATATCCTCCCACCTTCCGAATCTGTGATGAATATATGTATAATCTGCTTTTTTATACCATTCACATATAGGCGATATTGAACCGAACCGCAGCACTTTTTGAGTGTTTACTCCGAACCGTGAATCTAAAGAGTTGTTCTGAAAAAAAAAAAAAATTGACTTTGAACCAGAAATCGAACCATTAAAGCGAACAAAGTGGTTTCATACGAAATGGTTTATTTATTTATTTATTAATTTAACAACTACTAACATTTTAACATAAAGAACTTGCTTATAGTACTTAACAAAATAATTAAATTAAAATTAAATTAAAGATTATAAGTTAAAATTATTTAATGCATTACGAACAGAATTTATAGGGAGACCTGGAGAGATTAAATTCAAGTTATAAAATCTGTTATATGTAGAACATATTACGCGAAACTGATCGTTACATGCATAATTAGTTGTACACGTGTATAGGTGAAACAATGAGAAGTTT
This sequence comes from Leucophenga montana, assembly GCA_035044765.1. NCBI lineage: Eukaryota > Metazoa > Arthropoda > Insecta > Diptera > Drosophilidae > Leucophenga > Leucophenga montana. The sequence goes on along the minus strand of JAWNNQ010001362.1, from coordinate 252,461 downwards.
CTAGTAGTTCTTGAAGGGATAGATAAATTTAATTGATCCAATAAATAGGGTGAATAAAGCAAACACCGGATATAAGTTTCTGGATGAATAAAGCACCAAGTATATTTCTACGTTTTTCTAGTATAGGCAGATTGATTAAGTTTAATGGATGTGTATATGGCGGTAAATTTATACTGGGATTCCATCCCAAATTACGCAAAGTAAAAAGAAGAAACTGCTTTTGCACAGATTCTAATTGTACCTTATAAACTGAGTATTGCGGATTCCAAATACAACAAGCATATTCAAGTATTGGGCGGACCAATGCAGTAAATAAAAGTTTCGTAACGTATGGATCATTAAATTCCTTCGACCATCGTTTGATAAAGCCAAGCAAACCCATAGCCTTATTACAAATAATATCAATGTGAGTAGAGAACAAAAGTTTTGGGTCAAAAAGAACGGCAAGGTCATTAATTGAAAATACACGCACCAGCACAGAGCTTTCGATAAGGAATACAAATAAAATAGGTATTCTACGGCAAAAAGTCATTACTTTGCATTTATCGCAATTTAGCACTAGGCCATTACGACGACACCAGTTATGAAGTATATTTAAATCAGATTGTATCAAATCATGACCCTCAGCACCATAAACATAACTTAACATCATCTGCGTACATCAGTGTATGGCAGTAAGATATGTTATTAGGAAATTCATTAATGAACAGTACAAATAGAAGGGGTTCAAGGTGACTATCCTAAGGTACACCTGAAAAGACATCAATTCTGTGAGATAAGGTGTTATCAAATACTACACATTCTGAACGGGAATCCAAATAGGATGAGATCCATTTAGTAAGTCGATCGTAAATCGAGCCATTTATGCCAGCACCTTTAATGTGAACATAGCCAATAGCACACAAAACGAAAATTGGAGTTATCATACTCCTTATTGTTAGGGCACTTGGTGTAGCAACACAGCAGCATATTTATAACAGGGGAAAAAAATTATACATATTTGTATTATGAATAAATCAAGTAATCGGCAGAACTGGTCACTTTAATATATCATCAAATTAAATGCACGCCAAAAAGTATGCAATGATTTGTAGTAGATTTTATAGTAGCTGAACTCTGGAACTCTGAACTCCAGCTGTTAGTAGACTGTCACTTTCTAGCACACAGATGTTTTGTAGTTGTTATAATTGGCGCTCCGCTGGCCAGAAGCACTAAGTAGAGATTGCGTAATAGAGAAACCATCTCATATACACATTTGGCACTACAAATTTCTTATGCGACACGTCCCATGCTCTCACGATTGTGAAAGAAAGAGAGCAATTGCTGACTCAGCGAGCATTTCTGGTCCCAGAGAGAGTCGTGTGTGTTCGGAGTTGTATTCGTCACATCACATACATACGTACGTACATATACTATGTATGTATGCATGTTTGTTTATATATTTTCTTTACATGCGCTGGTCGGTCGCCGCTAACGCATTTTGTTTTCATTTCTTTAGCAAGAGTATGTATGTATGTATGCATTTAACAGGCTTTTTTGAACATTTATTTAATTATTAGCATCAGCGACTGGAAATAATGATAATAATAATAATTCAATATTTAGTTAAAAAATCATTATGGAATGATTTCTGGTAGAACAAATGGACCTTTATTCAATATTTATATTTATTGAAATAAAAGCAATTATATTTATTTTTGAATTTTAATTTTTAATTTAAGAGTCCAAAATAAAAATTAGACAACGATTTTTAAATTGATCTCCGCGTGATCTTATTAAATAAAACAAATTTTCTAGAGGGTCTTGGTTTAGTTTTGAAGTTGCAACAAAAAAACCTCAGACCTTTCACTCCAAATACTTTCAGCCGAGGAAAGAATGGATGAAATAGTTAGAATCATTCCATTAATGCTGTATGCTTCGTGTGGATATTTTAATTCCTGAAAGTATATTCTCATTTCCTATATGGATTTTTATCGAATAAAACATGACTATTGAGGCAGTTAAATAGTCTGTTTATTTTTTCAATAAATGTAGCCGTAGCTTCAGCACTTTCCTTACAATGAAGAAATCCTCCAGAATTGATCATTGTTCGCAGTGCTGCGGCGACACTGTGGCTAAAAACTTGAGTGGCATATTTAACTTTCATTTTTTCGAACGCACTTGGATTTATATGGCTCGGAGTTAATTTAGGGCAGAGTCGAGTTGAGTTTTTGGAATCGATATTATAAAAATCTTGTATAATTTTCCACGAAACTAAGGCATCAGGCGTAGAAAGATTGCGCTTCATAATTGCATTCCGTAGCGATTTTATGAGATGTGGGACATCGTACAACGCAAATATTTGTTTGCCGTTAACATTAAAGCTGGGATTGTTATTATTAATTCCCAATCTTGTAAAAGCAGCTCTATTACTTGAGCCCTGGTCGCAAACCAACGCTCTTACATTAAGCCCTAAGGTCTGTGAAAGCCCAATGTTTGACTCAAATTTTCTCTGGCGAGGAATCAGAACTGTCTTTAGAAGCAACAAATTTAAATATTCAAGATTCTTTTAATGAAAATGCATTGCGTTATTTTGCAGGGTATCTATTGTATAAGTTGTTGCAGAAGCATGACTGCGAAATATGTGTTAACCTGATGAAACAGTCTGATGAAGTACAGTGTTCTTCTGAGTATTTAGTACTCAATAAAAATTTTGGCTACGTTAATAGTAATTTAAAACTGAAAGCACCTTCAGATAAATTCTTTACTTTAATAAAAATACATTTTGATATTTTTAAAAGATTTTTCGACAAAAAGCCTCATATACAAAATTTAAAAAAGAAAATAGTTCAAATATGTATAATTAAGCAGGAATCACCTGCTTAATGAGTTTGTTCTGATTTTAATAAGGAAGAAGAGTAAATGGCTAACAGGTAAAATTGTAGGTAGTAAAAAGTCAGAATATCACGTGAACAAACTCAAAAAAATTAGGCAGAGATTATAAAATAAAATTAAGAATTTAAAACGAAATACATAACCATATTTTTCGACTTAAGTATTTTTTAAGTGATTTTAGTGTAGTTTTAGTTTGGGAACAAGGAAATAACTTAGTTTCAAGAATCCTTAATTTTTGAAATTTTGTGATTTCAAGTCGACTCGAAGGTCATATTGATTTATGACCCCATTACAATTGTGATGGCCTCCTCGTGGTGTTCCCTGGGTACCGATTAAACATATTGAATCGGAAGCGAATTCGAGCGGCGACTTTGAATTTCATTATTCTAATAATATCCTGCTCAATGTAAGCACATATATGATCAAAGAACTTTTGTGCAGCGATAAATTAGCTTAACAACCTTTGTCAAAAATTTAAGTCGTATGATAAACCAATGATTATAGGTATATTATGACAGTGGAATCAAAGTCCAACTAAAAAAAAAAATTATATCAATTTAAAAGTCGTTGTCTAATTTTTATTTTGGTCTCTTAAATTAAAAATCAAAAAAAAATATAATTGCTTTTATTTCAATAAATATAAATATTGAATAAAGGTCCATTTGTTCTACCAGAAATCATTCCATACCGACCAGCGCATGTAAAGAAAATAAATAAACAAACATGCATACATGCATAGTATATGTACGTACGTATGTATGTGATGTGACGAATACAACTCCGAACACACACGACTCTCTCTGGGACCAGAAATGCTCGCTGAGTCAGCAATTGCTCTCTTTCTTTCACAATCGTGAGAGCATGGGACCTGTCGCATAAGAAATTTGTAGTGTCGTTTTCGTATAGGATTTGGTTTATCTATACGTTATATGGTTAGTGCCAGAAGGTTTATTAAAAAAACTTTAAAATGATGTGTAAAGTTATCGTACAATTTCCTGGTTTCACTGTGACTTTTTCGATGTCACTATAGTATGATTACGTAATATACGTGAATATAAACAATTAATTTGCAAACATTATTAGGCAAATATTGTTTAATTTTTGCTAATACACTGAAATCTAGAGGATAATAAATACTAATACTGATAAATCGCCGTTTTGGCTAGTGCGTATTAGATCATAAATATCAAACATTGCTTTCATCGTCAGAAAAATAAATTGGTATGAATCATTTGAGTCTTGTTCATAACACAATAGTAAATGGCACGAGGTTCTCGAAATATTGTATCTAGTTGAAGATGATATTCGTTCAGTTTTATAGCAAATAAATAAAAGTTCTCAATCTAAACGCGAAAGTGCTATAGTCTAGGTGCTCAACTATATTGTACCCTGTACAGTAGAGAGCTTGAATTGCTTCCAAATTTTTTACAAATATAATAAAAAACAAAAATAAAAATAATAGTACGAGGCATATCCAAAAAGTTAGTATACTGATTTTTGTAGGTTTTAAAATTTTGTATTTAAACAAAAAAATTACGTGATATATTAGTACATAATGTAAGGTGAAGCGGGGAATCAATTTTTTTATGCCTTCCTCGAAGTAGTTTCCCGGAAACCATTTGGGACCCACCTCGCGGACAGTTTCCGATATCCGAGGGTTTCTGTGATTGTTTCGTGTAGTAGAGATCTGGAGAATTGCGGAAACATCGCAGTAAGTTCATCCACAGTCAATCTGGGATCGTCAAGGAGCGCATTTTCGATTTTTTCCACAATTTCCACAAATTCCGCAGTCAAAATTGAATACCTTCCACTCCTCTGATCATCATGCACAGACGAACGACCGTTTTTAAACTCGCGACACTAGTTGTATACACTCATACGATGCAAAGCTTTATCACCATATGCAGTTTTCACCTCATTATAAATCTCAAACGGAGGTTTTCCCTTCCAAACGAGATAACGGATGACGCCGCGTATTTCGCACTTGGCGGGAAACTGGATTAACATTGTTCACGAAACGTGTCGCCGCGTCGACAGTTCTCAACGTACTGACCTCGAACCGGTCTCGTTACAAATTGCAAAAGTCAGGCTACACTGCAGTGTTGCCAACATGACGAAAATAAAATCCCTCCGGCCGTGAGAGCCTCAGTAGACTTACTTTCTGGATATGCCTTGTACATAATTGTATCAATAGTTTTGACGGCGTCCAACGGCTGCGGCAAGAAGTTGCAAATTTTTCATATCGGAACAAAACCTTCCGTCCTTCATAAAAACCCATAAGTCGGGACAAGAGCAATTAAATTGAAACTCAAGTTAATTTAAGTCTTTGAAACCAACTTTGCCTATGTTTATAAATTCAACCACACATAATTGACTTCAATTGATAGTAATAAGCGATGTTTTATTTTATTCATTACAATTAGAAAAATTAAATAATTAATTTAATTTGAATAAACCATTGTTAAATTGAAAATTATAAGTATGCAGGTACATATGTACATAATATTTAAGTTTGTTTCTGTTTAGAGGAGACACACATGAGTGTTTGTTCGAAACTAGCTTTGTGAGAGATTTGCAGATAACATTATAATAAGTTATGAATTTCTATACTTATATGTTTTTGCGTTTCTTTGTATAATGTATGTGTATGTATGAATAATTATATATATATATATATATATATATATATATATATATATATATATATATATATATATATATATATATATATATATATATATATATATATATATATATATATATATATATATATATATATATATATATAATGATAAATTTGTTGTAGCTACAATATTCTAAATGTTTCTTAAGTATTCGTACTTCATATTTGCGTTAGTATGTATGTATATCTAATTTGGTATGTTTTTATAACTACATTTCGTCATCGTCATTGTCATCATCGTCAAGTCTTTAGTCTATTTGATAAATATACAGTTAGATCATAAATAATTATATATGTATTTTTATTATAAGTTCTGATTTGCTGTAATAATCGCTTAAAACAAATAAGTTCATATGCATCTTCTGGATGTACATATGTATGTAAGTAGTAAAGTCAGTAAAGTAAATACATACATATGTATTAGTATTCATATTTGTATTATATTATAATGTGTTTTTTTTTTGTGTAAATGTGAATGTGTGATATTAAGTTGCTAGTTATATATTGAACATATGTATGTAATATTTATTTCTGAATGTATGTAAGTATATATTGATGTTGTATTTGGTTTTTATACTTGTCTGTGTTGAGATAAATATTCGTAAATTTGTATATGTTATTCATATGTATATAAGATATATGTGTACATATGTATATGTTAATATAATATAAATCAATATATAATATAAATACATATATATATATATATATATATATATATATATATATATATATATATATATATATATATATATATATATATATATATATATATATATATATATATATATATATATATATATATATATATATATATATATATATATATATATATACACGTATATTTATATATGTACCTATTAAATATTTGTAAGTTTTGTAGTTGTATTTTTTTTTTAATAGGATGATTAGTTTAAACTATTGGTAGGTAGTAAATAGTAGTATGCTTGTATGAATTCAGTATGTAGATTAAGTGCCCATTGTTGGTTCCTGGCGTATTTCAGATTTGAGTTTTACAAATTCCTTTGCGACTTCGTCATTACTACGTTGCGATAGTATCCGTAGAATAGTCCATCCAGTCTCATCCATTTCGATTCTTCTCTGCAATGGCAACCAACAAGCAACGGAACCCTACAAAAGCACATATAGGGTACATATCGTACATTGTGTATCATTACTTTATCATAACTTTACCTTTTCCGATATGTCTTTGAGTGGAATCACAGCGACACCTACTAATCGGTCGTCACGTGCAAAGCAGTAATCCTTTACACATATGTGTAGCTCGAAGAAATCTAACTGCTCTTCGTTTCCGATAGTGCTGCATATAAAATCGAATTTTGAATAATTGTTTTCTTTTTTTAATAAGATATCCAATTCATTAACTCACAAGCTAAACGATTCATTATATTTCGGTGACCAGTTATTCGACTTGGATTTGGTAGCAAATTTTCGTTTCTTATCCTGTAAATGAGGACCAATCAAATTGATCTCAACAAATGGCCGGAACATGCCCGATGGAATTTGCCATTTCAAGTCGTTTGCAGCCACAACTACGAAAAAAATGAGCAGTGACATACTCGTATGAAGGACGGGCTGCAAATTGTGAACGAATTCAGTAATTTTACCTTTTACGTTGACTTTGTGTTCTCCAGTTCCGGGATGGGAGAACAAATCGATCTGCACAGATATTTCACCGACACTTTCTTCCGGATTATCAGGATCGGCTAGAATGTAAAAGTTTAATTTTAGATGCTAATCATGAATGTACATGACACTTACCCTCATGAACTTGACTGGAAATGAAGGTCTTGATCAGTGTGTCCGTCATTTGGGTATACAAGCTAAGTGCATATCTTAAGCTCTGAAGCTCTGACGATTTCTCCAGAAATGTCTTTTTCAGTCCATTACCACCAGCATGGAAGTATTGCTTAATTGTATCTAAGGCAACGTCGAGTACAGCACACTGCTTCGGCGATAGGTTTTTCTCCACTTCTTTTGAAATATCCATAACTCCGCTAAGAGCACTCTTTACATCCGGTTTTCCAGCCATATGTGATTTAAAAAGTCGACCCATGTCCTCGATCTTGGCATTTGATGCCAGATTTTTCGCGTTATCAGTCAAATGCTTAAACATCATCTAATCAAAGTTGAAGGTGTTAATAGTGAAAAAATTTAAATGGCATGTGTTGGTGGCTTACAGTCTTATCTGTCATGGGTGGCAAAACGATAGTTTTTTCGAGTATGCGCATAACAATCTTCCACAGTTCTTTAAGCAAGCGTTTTAACACAGTCTTTTCGCATGACTGAGCGTAGAGAGTCAATGAACCATCAAGCAGATCCATTAAAGGTCGGAGAACTTCATCAGCTTCGACGGCGACGGCGTTCCGCTGAGCAGCTTGATTGCCGGCATTCAGCTGGCCACTGCCACCTTTCACGGAAAGCAAAAGGTCTCCCAATTCGCGCACCGATTGCGTTATTCTTGGCTCCAGGCTGGAATAAATCATTATGCTTCGTTAAATCATCTGTAGCTAAATTACATTACCTCACCTTATGGCAAACTGTGATGCCAGATCATCCAAAGCCGAGTTGAGATTCTGCTGCAGCTCCTTGAGTATGTTCGCTGCATCCTCTTCGAGCTTATCACCGCCCATCGACTCAAACATTTTTTCTAATTGGACTCTTAGTTGTTGAATATTGTTCATAAGAATGCAAGCCTATATGTATGTATCAAAGTCAATTTCATTATTTATGATATTGATTTTTAGAATAACCGAATGGACGGGGCCCTAGCATTGTTTTAACTTACGATTCGTTCGTCCTTCATGTGGTCTGGGAACTCCCTCTTTACAATATCGGCATAAGCTATTAATACTTTTACGATAGTTTTAGCAAAACGTCTCATGTAACGCTTCCAAATTTCTGGATCTGGACACTCGAGTTTGCTAACAACATCGAAACATTGCGTCAGTTGTGTGAATACATCCACTACCGAATTTGAGAACAAGGCGTGTTCGCTGCTCTTTGTGAACTTTTTATCGCGATATTTAAAAGTAAATTGAAGGAATCAAAAAAAAAAAATGCAGTCAGAAGTCAGTTAAGGTTTGGTGTTAAGATTATCATGATTCTCTTGTTTTGTTTTTTTTTTCTTCTGGTTTATTTTGCATCTCCATGCAGCAAAAACGGTAACGCAGCGAAGTGAGAACTACATTTTAATTGGAAAGATTCTGAATTAGTTTAATTCACTTTGCCGGTTGCCGTTTCTTTAGTGTACAAGCACAAGTATCTTAACTGAGTGCGGCGGAGACAGAGAAGGCGTGTGTTTTTGGCGCTTACCCCGTCCTTCTTGTCACGATTAAACGCTCCGTGGAGGTATTCCAAGGAGACGTCATCGTTCTCGTTCAACCACTGCATTACGAATGGTTCAAACCATGCCGGATACTCTGGAACTGCACCTTTGTATGGTGGCACCTCTTTAACATAATTGCTGTACAGCCACTTAACACGGAAATGCAGGTTCATGTACGCCGATGATTTGCACAAGCGATGCTGCTCGTGCTCTTCCAGTGCGTACTTCATGTCGACCGCAAAAAGCCCCCACATGGTGGCGGCTGATAGCTAAAATACACATGTACATACGTATATACGCGCGAGCATTTATATTTAACATAGAAAAATATTCATTAGTGATCTGTTGTGGAGAGCTAGTCAAAATTAGTACTCATATTTTTTCCTTTAATAATTAGTACTTTAGACACAAAGCAGGCAAGAATAATTTTTTTTGTATTGATTGTATTGCGAGATAAGATAGCAAATAGAAGTTACTATGAGAATATACAAATAAACAAAAACTTTGATACAACCGAAGCTCTAATATCGTTCATACAAAAATCAGTATGTGTAGTAAGAGGCAATGACGTACAGCGCCATTCGCAGTGTAAACATTATTGAGATACCTCGAGATACCGTATACCTTGTCTAGGGCACTTTATTCATTGGTGGTTCCAAGGGGGGGCTGGAGAACGCCACCCCCTCACCTAACAGTATTTTTGTTCAGTACTAAAATATTTTTTTGTTTTTAATTTATCGCTTAATTTTCATAAAATAATATATATTTTTTTCACCCCCTACTTTATTTTAACCAAAGATTTGTATGGGGATTATATTATGATTCCTATGTGGAATATTTTATTAGAAATGACGTTAGATACACAATATTTGAATATTTAATATAAAGATTAAAAAAAAGAGGGGGAGGGGCAGATTTGTATGGAAGCTACCTCTTATAGTGGTGTTGACACGTTCATTTATTACATTTTAACTGCAAAACGACCAAAAGCGTCTAAATATCCAAGCTTAGTGTCTTTATCTCTAAACCTCTCCAAGATCACGTTGTTGAAGCAGACGGGCATATTTATTTTAATTTCGATGTAAGTCACATATAGGTTAAGCTACCAAAAAATTACGTATTCCAAAAGTGATTTTTACTTTTACAAATATACTGGGGTCTACTACCCCTTTTTGGATGTTACATATGCATAAAATTAATATACCATTTTACCCTATGGGTACATGGAATAAGAATATACATATTTATAAGTGATCCTGTTATTAAAGGTTAAAAAATGATTAATGGGTCCATTTTGTACATTTTACGTAGATATAATAAAACAGTTTCTACTACAAAAAGTGGGTGAGACATGTCCATATAGATACACAATACAGGTGAAACAACAATAAGTTCTTACCGGATTGCAACCCGAAATTTAAAAAATGTTTACAATGTGCGCCGGCATTGAGAGGAACCCGGGACCTGGTCCCTGGTTCTGCTCTGTTTGTGGGAGAAGGATTTTCCGGAATGTTACCTCGGTCCAATGTTCTAGATGTGGCAGATGGGGCCACCTGAGATCTTGTTCGGGCCTCCAATCTCATAGGGACTGGACAGAGCAATTTGTTGCTAACTGTTGCTTTGGTAACTCTAATTCTGATACCAGTGATAGCACAGTTGCTGTACCCACACCTAACACAACTGAAGCAACTACCTCCTCACAAGCAGCTGCCGTTGCAAGCTGGGTATGGATTACATGGAGCGTCATGACGTCTTAATTGCAGCAGTGCAAGAGACCAAGCTCACAAACTCATGTCGGCTGGCATCTGTTGCTGACTTCAATATAGTCAGGCAGGACAGAGACAGGAACAGTGGAGGATGACTGGCATTCATCGTTCATCGAACGGTGAATTTCAGACATTTTTCGCTGCCTTTTGTTGGTCAACAGAATTAAATTCTGGAGACACAATGTCTGGCTGTAAGGTCCGGAGATGTCGAGATTGAGTTTGTGAACTTATATCTTCCGCCAGCTGCGATCCTGGGTATAATCAACAGAATTAAATTCTGGAGACACAATGTCTGGCTGTAAGGTCCGGAGATATCGAGATTGAGTTTGTGAACTTATATCTTCCGCCAGCTGCGATCCTGGGTATAATCCGATATTGAGTCATGCCCTGCAAGGGGATCATAGGGTTATTCTTGGTGATTTCAATGCACACCATGAGATGTGGTTCTCGGAGCTAGGAAATGAGTACTACCACATCCAGCTCCCCTGACTTAACTGTCGTCAGTGTATCGCTTATTCCATACTCTGAGTGGTCGATTGATTACTCGAGTCTTTGTTAACTACAATAGGGCTGACTGGAATGACGTTGTGTTGATCAATCAATCAGCGGTCTCTTACCTCCCAATGATGTTAGGGTAGGTGAAAGAATTCTTAGAGGCGCGATCAGCAAGACTGCAAAGATGCATATTCCTGCTGGTAGGTTTCCTAATATTAGGCCAGGCTTTCCAGCAGAAGCTGCACGCTTAGCGACCTTGCGTGATCAAATTTTTGCCAATGATACAAGTGACAGTCGTATTGCCTTGTTGTCTCGCTATGTGAATAATCTCGTTGCGGAACATAGGAAGGCAAAATGGCTAGAGCACTTGGATAATTGTGACTCGGGTTCGCGAAGTTTGTAGAACACTATTAGAAAGATAAGGTGAACCGCAGAATATAGTTTTTTCATCTATCACATTTGAGGGAGTGCAAATAGGATCGTCAAAAAAGTGTGCCACCTATTTCTACAGACAGTTCGTGCAACACCCTTCTCAGCAGAATAGGTTAAGGCGTAAATCCATACGTCACATTAGGAAGAAAAAGGGACATGAAGATTTGGTAGATTTTACATATGAGGTGGTTTCGGCTGCTATAGGGAAAGCAAAATCATCCGAGGCACTCTGTCCTCTTCTGTTTAACCTTTATTTGGCAAAGATGCCTCTTCCCGCTCGCCATATAAAACTAGTGACCTATGCAGATTATTGTTCCATTTTATCCTCGGGCGTGAATGTTGATGATATCTGCGCGAGAATTAACATCTATTTGGAAAACTTATTTAATTTTTTCAATGCTCGCAACCTTAGGGTTTCAACTCATCTGCCTCCATTTTCACTTCCTGGACTAAGGATGTGAAGATGGAACTGATTGTCTTTGTTGGAGTTCTAAGGAGTCCTACAGTTCAGTACCCGATAATACTAGGAACTACATTTGACCCATTGCTTAGATTCTCGGCTCATGCCACCAAGACAAATAATCGTCTCAAGTCGAGAAATAAAGTGGTGAAAGAGCTTGCCGGGTCTTCTTGGGGTAAGGATAAGGATACAATAATAACAACTTATAAAGCTATCGGACGTTCTGTCCTAAATTACGCTGCTCCTGTCTGGACCCCTTTCCTAAGTAAGACTCAATGGAAATGCCTGCAAAGAAGTCAGAATAGTGCTCTCAGGACTGCTACTGGTTGTCTACAAATGACTCATGAGGATCATTTGCATAATGAATGTATGATACTACCTGTTCACCAACATAATGAGCTGCTTTCGTAGCAGTTCTTGTTGGGTGCGTACAGACGTGATCATTCGAACCATGGCACTCTCACTACATCAGCGCCTACCCGAATAAGATCGGATATCAGGACATATGAGGCGAGTCTAAATCGCTTTATTAGTGATATCAACATAGAAGAATAGACTATACTTCTGGAAGAGCCCAATTGCGTAAAAATGCAATTGAACAAGCTATATGCTCTTATAGGGACAATATTATATTAGGTGGAACCACCACCTATTAATGAGAGCGAAAAACATCTACATCGTAGCACCAGGACGAAACTTGTACAGTTAAGATCCGGATGGAGCAATATTCTCGAGTGATACAGGGAAAGAATTGTGATAAGCTATTCTAATTGCTGCCCCGAATGCGGTCAATCACCGCATGATACAATTCATTTGTTTAACTGCCCGTCCCGTCCGACTCAATTGAGCCCTTTAGACCTCTGGTTACGATCAGTAGATTTTGCTTTTTTCCTGGACCTTGACACCTAAGGTTGCATTTCGGTCTATCTTTCTCTTACATTCAAAAAATCGCTTTGCACAATACATTCCAATCATAATATAATAAATTGTGTATACATATTTCCTGATGCAGCCCAAACGAAGCTGGTACAACAACAACAACCAATTGTCCTGCCATGCATTAGTCCTCCCATCTTTATCCTCATATAAACCAGCTTGCCACCAAGCACTCCTTGCCTAACTTAAACTCTTGCAGACCCAAAGTTTTTAAGTGTAGAGAAGATAGTCTTACTATTGGGCGCTGATGTATACGGCGATATAATGTTACCACAGCAACGAAAATATAAGAACGGTGTTTTTCGGCAACTAACACACTTTGGATGGATAGTATCTGGACCAGTAATTTCTTCTCCACCCATTAACGTAGCTGTCAATGTTTGTTCTATTGACGAACAGTTGCGTACATTCAGGGAACAAGGAGAGTTGCTGAATATACGAGAAAAAACAAGCGATGAAGTTGACTGTGGAAATCATTTCAAGAGGACACATTTTCGAAACACTAATTGAACTTATTCTGTAGCACTACCTTTCAAATCTTTCGAAAATATAAGAACGGTGTTTTTCGGCAACTAACACACTTTGGATGGATAGTATCTGGACCAGTAATTTCTTCTCCACCCATTAACGTAGCTGTCAATGTTTGTTCTATTGACGAACAGTTGCGTACATTCAGGGAACAAGGAGAGTTGCTGAATATACGAGAAAAAACAAGCGATGAAGTTGACTGTGGAAATCATTTCAAGAGGACACATTTTCGAAACACTAATTGAACTTATTCTGTAGCACTACCTTTCAAATCTTTCGAAAATATAAGAACGGTGTTTTTCGGCAACTAACACACTTTGGATGGATAGTATCTGGACCAGTAATTTCTTCTCCACCCATTAGCTGTCAATGTTTGTTCTATTGACGAACAGTTGCGTGCATTCAGGGAACAAGGAGAGTTGCTGAATATACGAGAAAAAACAAGCGATGAAGTTGACTGTGGAAATCATTTCAAGAGGACACATTTTCGAAACACTAATTGAACTTATTCTGTAGCACTACCTTTCAAATCTGTAATAAATGGGCAATATCCACCACTTTTTGGGCAAACCGATTACTATGCACTTAGGCGACTTAAAATGCTGGAACGAAAATTTTATCGTGATCCTACGTTTGCAAAATTGTATAAAGAATTTACATATGAAAGAGTATGAAAATATTGGGCATATGAAAAATAATGGATCGTACCCATGTAACATGATCACTAATGGACACTGCATTCCTCATCATGGGGTCTTACGCGAGAGCAGTTTTACCACTAAACTTCGAGTGATTTTTGATGGAAGCTGCAAAAACGCTAGTCAAAGTTCATTGAATGAAGAGTTATCACCTGGACCTGCACTTCAAAATAATTTACCTGCAATCCTCACTCATTGGGTTTCGATCTGGTATCGAAAAAATGTTCCGACAAATTTCAATTGTGGCAGATGATCAAAAATATCATTGTGGCGACATAGTGAAGAAAGTAAAATTTCTATCTACCAGCTACGAATTGTGACATATAGTACCACGTCTATTCTATTTTTATCTATTCGTGTCTTACAGAAACTGGCCGATGATGAGAAAGATAATTATCCACACGCAGCGAAAGTGCTCAAGTCGGATACCTATGTGGACGACATAATATCTGGTACAGATACCCACACATCAGCGTTACAGCATCAAACTGACTTTTGTAAGCTTTTTCGTGCAGTAGGTTTTAACTTGAGGAAATAGCATTCTAATTCAAAGGAATTGATTGAGTCAATACCGATTGAGAGGTTCAAAATGAATTCGAAATCGGTGAACCAAACAGAGTCAAAGCATTGGGAATATCCTGGAATACCGACAGCGATACATTCTCTTTCAAATGATTCGATCGATAATATAATTTGTTGGACGGACAGTTCTACAGTACTGGCGTGGATAAGAGGTCAACCATCTACATGGTCTGTATATGTTGCTAACAGAGTAGCTGAAATACAAAGATGTTCAAACGTAAGCCAGTGGCGCTATATTTCTACGTTCGATAATGCTGCAGACTATGCCTCTCGGCAACGATCTGATTGCACATCATCTATGGTGGTCTGGACCTAACTGGATTTCACTTCCGACCGAGTCAGCCAATAATCTTAGTTTGGACCTGTTAATGAAATTTTCCTCGTTCTCAAAATTGGGTAGAGTTGTAGCTTAGTATATGCGGCGATTTATATACAATTCGCGAAATAAGAATCGGAAAACTTTAGGATTCTTAGCGTGTTCAGAGTTAAGAAAAGCTCAACAGTGTGACTTCGAAAGAGAACTTCCACTCTTAAAGAAAAATATGGTAACTTGTGTCAGTGCTCTAAACAAACTATGCCCGTTTGTTGATGAAGAAGGTCTTCTGCGAGTCGGTGTATTCGGTAAAACATCCTATACTATTATTAACACGAAATCCTTCTTTTTTTGGATGCACATATAAAAACATTACATGGAGGAGTGGCATCAATGCAAAGTTATGTAGCTCAAAAATGTTGGGTGGTTTCTTCACGCAACGTAGCTAAACAAATCCTAAGAATGTGCGTTATCTGCTTTATATACAAGGCAACATCAAATCAGCAGATAATAAGAACCCTGCCCTCAGATAGAATTACTCCAGTAGCAAACATAGATCGACTGGCGCGCTGGAAAGTAGTAGAAAAGTTAAAACAACACTTTTGAAGTCGTTGCTCTAAGGAAACTCTAAGGAAAACAAGAAAAGCGCTAACTTAACTAATTTTAAATCGTACTGTAAAACATAAACGTAAAACATAAATTTAAATAGGAACTACCCCAAAAAGTGGGCGGTACACGCCCATTAGTAGCGACCATCTATAAAAAGCCACCATTTCGATTTTTAAGTTGATATTGACGTTTTTCAGACAAATGCATAAAAGTGAGCTGTGGGTTTATATGGGAGTACCCCAAAAAAATGAAGTGGCTGCCCACTAAATCGCATTTCAACCTAATATTGACTTTAAGAAAGTAATTTTTCATACAAAAACACAAAAGGGGGCAGTGTGTGTGTATGGGGGCTACTCCAAATAGTGGGCGTGGCGAGTCAATCTTGATACTCTATTAAACTGCAATAAAAAGTATGTGCAAATTTTCATCTGGATAGTAAAAAAAAATAGTTCCCAAAAAAGCGCAACAAAATACAGACGGACATGACTAGATCGACTCGTCTCGTCGAGCTGATCAAGAGTATATACTTTATGGGGTCTACGATGCCTCCTTTAATGAGTTACAAATTTTTAGACAAACTGATAATACTTTTCAAACTCTGTGTGAATAGTACAATAAGAGCAAACGCAAATATTGGTGTCTTGGTTATCATCTTGGACGAGAGGTGTTTACCTAGTTGTTGGCCTTTAGTACGCACCGAAGACGTGCACAAGATTAGCGATTAGATTAATAACATTGAGTTCAGGCGGAAAATCGCCCTTCTTCCAGTTAACGAGGACTTCAATAAGTCAACTATACATAAGCCGAATTAGTTTGTTTATCCACTTAATACAGAACTGTTGTTCTTAGTGGGGGAAAATGTTCGGGCGTTTTTAACTTCGAAGCTTAATTTTATAACTTAACTTAAAACCTGTATAATTCATTTTGAATATCACTGTAAGTGCGTTTTTTGTCATTTCTCTTTTTGCTCTTTTTCTATGTCCAATTATTTTTGTCATCTTAAAACCGAACTGCTAAACTGCAAGAGATTAGTATCAATTGATCATTCTGCCGAGCTGCGCCGCTATTAATACAAAACTACATCTGAACCGAATATATGTTAACTAAATCTATAAACTAAACAAAAACATCATATTAAACTCCAATAAACTAAAGAAATTAAACTACCGCTAAAATAAATATTAACTTAACTATAAATTAAGAAACTAAAATTCTTTCTTTAACAAAAACTCATACACCGACGCATTGATATATATACATACATATGCATACGTGACACACCGTGTATAATAAATGAAATATGTAGATGACTAAAATGAGAATATATTACTACTAAAAAAACAAAACTTTTCGAAAACCATATTTTTTTTAATGGTTGCTGGGATTCCTTAAGAAATATTTTGTAATATTGTGTATATTTTTCATATTGACCATCAGCGGTTTCAATTTGACGATGACAAGTTATAAAATATTATATTGTCAGCAGATACACATGTGCATGTCCAATCTTAGCTAATTTCGGCCATTAGAAGTGTGTTTAAATTGAGCTCCAAGATTTAAACATGACACACACACACACACACAGTAAAAGTTTTTAAAAAATAATATTTCCAATAATTTTTAGGAGATTTAAAAAATTTCCGTAAACACATCAACAAATAAGAGCATGGGCGATTTTTATTCCCAAATTGTACCACAAAGTATGATTTAAATATTTAATGTTTGTCCACCGCCCACCCGATCCATTGCAGAAGTAAAATCTCGTGTACAGAAAGTGCTTACATCTATTGATGCATGAATCGTAAGAAATAGTTCTATCAATCTACCAAAAAATGTTGAAGTTGAAAATCGTTTTAAAAGTTCGAGCGAACATTTTCTCTCGAATTTTCTTTTCTAGTTTAGATCGGTAAAGGAGTGTATCAAACCGTAACAGTTAGTCAGATGACTTATTGAATTACTAATGTAAATGAGTGGTTAGATTAATTGAACACTTTCCACAGATTTAATATAATTAAATTATCGGCATAATATAATTAAATATTGACACAAACGCCATGCATATTATTTTCAATTATTTTTGAAAAGCAAAAGAGAAAATTTTGTACATATAAGCGGCCAGAGAGAAAAGGAGATTCTAAGAATGATAAAAGTCAGGTAGAAATGTGTATCAGAATGTAAATTGAGTGTTTTGTGGTACGTTTTACAAGAAAGCTGTCGTTTTTAGGAATGACATACTTGTCCAATGTTTAGCTCTTGTGGAAACTGATTAAGCACAGTGCCGTAGCTGTTCTTATCTTCATCGATAACGGACACAATTAACGCAATTAGCTTATGCCAAAAGTCGACACTGTCAAGTTTTGGTCCATGGTCGTCATTATCGCGCTTTGCCTCGTTTGGATCCACCTGGTAATTGAATTAAAAACATATTTTTGGCGTTATATCACATCAAATAAGTTGCGTAGCGAATATAGTATGTCTAATCATCACCGAATGCTTACCTGAAATTCCCGATTATAGAGCTCATAGCAATTTTCAAAAAGGAATTGGTAAGTGGATCTAAGACAAGCTTTGACGCAATCTTTAACGACTGTACTAGCTCGCGGTGGACTGGAAAGTTCTTGCACTTTCATGCGGAAGAAGGTTATGCTTGTGAGCAGATCCACTGTGGATTTTAAGTCCATTAACTTCTCCTGACTTGAGGCGGGAAAATTGTTGCGATACATCGACAGGTCAATGCGCAGCGAGTTGTGCAGTTGATCTAGTAGCTTAACGAACTTCTCTTTCTGCAATATTGAATGAATTCAATTTGATTGATCAATTCTATGCTGGCGTTTTGCACTTACCCCAAAATTGCTTGCCGCAAAACGATCACTGGCCGACACAGCCGATGATGCCGTTGTATGCGCGTAGAACGCGTTTATGTTCGCCAGTAGGGTGCTCATTACAGCCGGTACGCCGGGACACAAATATTTGGCGGAGAGGCAGTGGAAGTGCGTCATCGCCTGGTAAATATTCTCGATTCCGTAGCGCATTGCAAACTCGTCAACGATTTCCTCAGGAATCTCGTCGAAGTACAACTTCCAAGCATCATCTCCTTTCTGTGTTGGCAATTTTACCTATAGAAAATTGTCCAGTCATATTTGATCTGAAGAAAATCAACCGAATTTTACAACAACAAATGCCTACCATGCCAATATTCTCCTCGCACAAATAATGAAAGAGATTTTCGTGCAGACAAGTGTACTGTACATGGTACGGCGCAACCTTTTCTTCGCCCTTAATTTCAACCGAGATATGCAGGCGAATGGCACCAGAAACTGCTGACTTATCCGTCCGCTTTTCTAAATTATACCATACGTCCATCTCGCCGGAAAGTGTGCGGACCTCGATAATCGTCTGGCCCAAAAAGTCGTCAGATTCACGCGTCAGCTTCTGACGAAGTTTTGACTTTAGATCATTGTCCTCGTCCCATACGCGTACTTTGATGCGGTCCGAAGAGTTGTGGCATTCGCTAGATTGTGATTAGTCGTGACGACAATTACTCGTCATATTAGTATTTATTTATAGACACTTTATATACACATGTACACACATAAGGATTTATTTATTTTTATTTTCATTTTCATTTTCTTTTTTATTTAACTTAATTACATTGTGCACACATACAAACGACTTTTATTTTCTTGACACACATACACTGAGAGAAATCATAGATACATACATAGTTATATATATATATATATATATATATATATATATATATATATATATATATATATATATATATATATATATATATATATATATATATATATATATATATATATATATATATATATATATATATATATATATATATATATATACAGCGATCAAAGCGTTGAATAAATCAAACCTAAAATAACTCAAGAACGAATCGAAATAGTGCAAGAAGATGTAAGTGTTTCAATTCCTTAAGGTCATCGCTAGGAGAAAAATCTGGTTTGTGCTCAAGTGCAAAAATGACTTACAGCCACAACCCATTCGGTTAGGTGCGAACAAGGTGCAGATATGTATTATACATGATCCTCAAATGGACCTAGATGCATTATAAATACTTTGATCAGACTAATTAAAGACGTATATGAGATCAAATTCACAAGGCGAACCTACATGCGCGGCCATAGTCGTGATGTAATGGTAAGTGGACGGCAAAACCGCAATCCATAGAAAAAAATATGAAAAGACAATCCAGAAATACAATAAAACCTACTCAAATAAGGTTACAGTGTTTCTGTGTCTGTTGCCACTTAACGATATATGTGGGATGCAATATATAGTTATGGATTAATTTATTAACTATTTAGCATAACAGACACACTAGTAACTAGCCGAGTGAATTGGCACTCATATATCATACACTTCGTCCGTAAGGACATGGTTTTTAGTCTGTATTCTACTTCGAAAGCTTGAAGATTCCCCGAGTATGTTTCGAGAGAATTCACAGTACGTATAGGTATGTATTTTAAAACCATATTTTCTGTTACCAATTTTAATTGTTCGAGCTATTTTGGTAATATGTAAATTTAAAAATGAAGATAAATTGTGAGAACTGACAGACGGACAGACGAAACTAAATGTGGCGAAACGAAACTTACGTTGAATGGTTTATCACAGTTTTAGGTCAACATTCAGAGATAAAAGGATGATAAAGTATTGAGAATACGAGAAAGATATATAATATAATAGATAGATACAGAGATAAAAAGTGAAAGAAAGAGAGATAAATAGAAATAAAGAGATAAATCAATAAATAAGAGAGGGACAGAACAGAACAGATCAGACAGACAAACAAAGATCGGTTCATAAAGATTAAGTGACGAGACAAAAAGACAGTCAGAGTGTCAGAGAGATATAGAACGATCGAGCAATCGAGCGGAAAAGAAGGAAACATGTACATGAAAACAACAACAACAAGCAAGAGAATGAAATACTCACAAGTGAAACTTCTCATTCCACACAGGATTTAGCTCCTGCGGCATTGTGCGTGTTCGCTTTTTGACCTTGCTAACCTGCACCGTCACATATGGATCACTGGTACCGCTTTTATCCTTCGCTATCAGGCCTTGAGCACAAATCACTGCGGACGCGCGATCATCGATTATCATTATTCGAAGCAGCAGCGGCAGCAGCGTTCACAATTCATGGATCATTCGTCGGTTCGCGTTTCCGTTTCCGTTTCGTTTCGATATCGTCAACAGTGCGTGTGTGACGGTGTAAGTGCGGTGCGCATGTAGGTGTGTGTGTGGATGTGGAAAATTGGCAATATTAAAGTTAATAATTATTAGTTGAAATATCGCAATTTTCGAATCGAATTGCAATTTTAAAATATATATATATATATATATATATATATATATATATATATATATATATATATATATATATATATATATATATATATATATATATATATATATATATATATATATATATATATATATATATATATATATATATATATATATATATATATATATATATATATATATATATATATATATATATATATATATATATATATATATATATATATATATATATATATATATATATATATATATATATATATATATATATATATATATATATATATATATATATATATATATATATATATATATATATATATATATATATATATATATATATATATATATATATATATATATATATATATATCTCTCTATATATATATATATATATATATATATATATATATATATATAATTTAAGTGTAAGTTTTATGAGCGATTTTGTGCATATGTGCAAGTAAGTTAATGTGTTTGTATTTTTGTGAGGTTTTGATAATTTTGTTAAAGTTTGTAATTTTTTTTTTTCGATATGAAACGAACAGAACCGGGTTTTATTTTAATATATACACGATTATATTTTTTTAGTTTTGTTTTTGGTTTTATTTTAAATTATTTCAAGGGAGAAAGAAGAAGAGAAAAAACGGAAGCTTCTTAATATTGTATAATGCATTTTTTTTTTAATTTTTAACATTCAAATACTTTTTACAAATATACACAACAGCACAAAATAATTTTCGAAGGTTTCTTTTTATTATTTGAAATATACTTATTGTATGTACAAAGAAAAAAAAAACAGAAGCTGTGCAGTTTTCGATAAGTGGTTCATATTAATTGCAAAATTAAGTGCGTTAATTTGAAGAAATTTAGAAAACAAAAAAATAAACAAAAAATGCATACCAATTTTTGCTTCTATTTCATTATTTATTTAGTATTAAGTAAATACAGTATTACAAAAAACCAAACGATTATATATCCATTGCACAATACCTTAATACATTATACAAATAAATATGTAGATTACCCAGCCGACACAGAAACGAAGTTTGCTAAAGCAACTCTTTTCGAATAATTTTTGCTTGCTTCTATTAAAATTGAAAAATCCTGGGCTATTATTTAACATAATTTATATTTAACATTATGAAAAGTTAATTTTGAATTAGATAGTTAATATGCAATTTAATATTTTTATATTTTATTAAACATTTTACTAAATAGAAGAAAAAGAAAACCAAATTGTATCTCTGGGTCAAAATGGAAATGACACGCAAAAGAATATTGCAAAATATACCACATATATTTTTATCAAACTATCGAAATGAAAAGTTCGACTGTCACAAACTGATGGAATAGTCGTGGGAAATGCTATTCGAAAAAGATTGGTTAGCTATTATTATAAATTTTCTATTTTTTATTTATTTATTTTCACCCATATAACAATTAAACATATGTGTACAGAATATTTCAGCTCAGATCTTAAGTAAAATACATATTATTTGAACATAATTTATCAAAACATTTTAAAATCTCAAGTACTCGAGAAAGTTTTACATATCAATATGGTTATTTCAATTATTTGCCAATGCGGCTAGGTATATATAGGATTTGCGAGTTCTGTGCAATGAATATATGATGGTTGTTTGATTTTGTTATTGTTGTGGTTGTATTACTTGTTTTTAAAAGATCTTTAGATTTTTTAGAAAATTAAAAAAAATCGCATTTCAGGATCTGTATGTGGTGGGTGGCATGTGTACAGACAGAAGGAAAGTATATACGATATGCCTGCGTAGTGCAGGCCATTCGAAAAACACAGTAAAGGCATCTATTAAAATTGTGTGTTTCGGGTAAATAAGATTAGTGCAAGCATTAACATTAGTTCGGGGTAAGAAAATATATTCACAACCGTTGCTGAGTGAGATGAAATCACTCCTTTAGCGAAGAACAAAACAGAAAGAGTAAAAACAAAAAAAAAAAAAATATATATATATATATATATATATATATATACAGTACAAAATCGACAGTCAGATAGTTCGGTTTGTGCAGAATATAAGGCAACTAGTTGGAATTGATATCGATATAGTATGTATATCTAGTTTATATATAAATATATTTGAAGTAAACACTTTTAAGCAATTAATTAAAAATCCATCGGATTTGTTAGATTTTATTTACTTATTTATATGTAAGTGTATATATTGCTTTTTTTTGTTTCTATGTACACGTGTGAAAAATAATTCAGTTCAGATATATTTAAGTGGTGATCGATGATCAATCAATTGAACTATGAATCGATAGTAGCATTATTTACAAAACCTGTGGCCGATCGACACGAATCGAGGAAAAGAACAAGAGAAAAAGAGACAGAAAGAATGATACAGAGAGAAAGAGAGAGAGGGTATGAAAGAGAGAGAGAGAGAGAGAGGAGGAGGAGCAAGTGTAAGAGTAGATAAGGAAAATTCGCACGAATTTGTATATATGTATATATGAAGAACATTATTATCATTTTTATATTTTACTTCTCTATTATTGAATTCTGAGATCAATAAATTATTGATGAGCTCAAAACCAACAATCATTTGGGATCCAATAAAAAACACACATAAGTTATTTTGAACTACTGATTTATTGATTATTTTGATAGTGTTAAAATTTTTCTTTAACTTGAGAATAGTTTTATCTACCCTGCGAAGGGAAACGTTTTCCAGGGCACGATTACATGATTGATTTAAAAATTTTGCAACATGCTTGCTTGGCTTATAATCAGTATTCATATGATCTTTAAGTGTAAACGACAAATGGATAAATAGATAATTTCATTAGCCAAAACGAGTTTATTTTTATTTTATTAATTTTACAATGTATTAACATTTTTTTTTTATATTTTGTATTTACATCTGTTAGATGGAGAAATCACAAGTCGCGATAAAAGAATTTGATATTCATTTTATTCGTTTACTTAATTAGCAATCGGAAAAAAAATTTTCATTGTCGAAACTTCGTTAGAATTTACGTAACTATGTAAGAAACATCTGAAAGGGATGCACAGAACATACATACATAAGAAGGTATCGCTTTTTTATTGTTTAAGATTAATGAGCGTGAATAATATCTAAAAATGTACTGATGCATGATAGTTTAGAAAAAAATATGTCTTAAGAGAAAGAATTGAAAGAGGAAATTATTTTTGAAATTAATTTGTACATTTCTGCTGATATTTGATGATACTACAAGTATATGTGCAAATACATCTACCTATTTTAGTCGATATGCAACAGATAATGAAGAGAGAACAGTGAGAATGAATGTAAGACGAAAATGTTTTGAATATAATTCACCACAAGTTCAGTACGAACACATTTTGAAAAATCCGCAACAACATCCAGACATTCGAAGAACATAGCTAGATCGAATTGTCTTAACGAGCAGATAAAGAATATAATAATAATAATTTGTGGTGTCTACGATGTCTCGTTTTCTATACGTTAGAAACTTTCTGATAAAATTATAATATCATTTAAAACTACGTGTGAATGGTATAAACACTTGTTTTTTATACAGGGTTTCTCAAAACAAAGATCACATTTAAAAAATCGATAAAAAAAAGTAAGTAGTTTATTGACAAAATGTATATTACATATTAAAATACACACTTTTGGGAATTTATTTCTTAAAAATGATATTGTCCAAATGTAAACCGTTTAATCGATCACTAAAATTTCCTATGACGGCTCGGCAGGTATTCTCCGTGATGGCTGCCATTTCGAAACGGATATTTCCTTTTAATTATGCCAAGGAAGAAGGTTTGTTGCCGTAAACTTTAGATTTGACGTAACCCCAAAGGAAAAAGTCCATAGGGGTTAAATCGGGACTTCGTGGGGGACAATTTATGTCACCTCTCGTGGAGATCAATTTGCCAGGAAAAAATTCATGAACTCGTGGACGTGTGTGAATTTGCTAAAAATGCGGAACAATGATGATCTATGCACGTTTAAAGCAACAGCACGTTTCCGAATCGAAAGGTCCGGGTTGTCACGAACAGACTGAGTAACACTGTCTACGTTTTCAAACGTTGTCGAACACCTTGGACTTCGGATTTTGATTTTTCCAGCGTTGAACCGGTCTCTTCAAACTTCTCGACCCATTTTCCAATGAGTCGAGGGCTTGGCGCATCATTTAAATGACGAACATGTCGAATACTGCAGAATTTTCTACGCGCTACAGTCGCTGAATTACCGTTTTTGTAAAACTCACGTACGCACAACGCACGGTCCGCTCCCGAGAAACGCTCCATAGCGACTAAATTCCCAAAAGCTAGGCTACCGATTGACATATCCCCCGCGCCCCTCGGAATAGTTGCATTCACGCAATCAGCAAATGAAATGTGAACTTTCTTTTGAGACACCCTGTAATTAGGATAAAACGTAAGATTCGGTAGAACCAAAAGCCTTTTTCCAGCCTTTTTCTACGTTTTAAGTGGTTAGTTCAATATGATGTTTGCTGATTTTTTATGTCACCTCTCCTTTTGATTTGCTCTTATAGAAGGATTTCAGTGGTATATGTTTTTAAACTGAAATAAAATATATAAAATGTTAATGTATTGGAATTACAATTCAATGACATTGGTATTTAAATGTGATTTCGAGCATAATGGCTATGTCAAATAAAGTCCAATTCTTATTCAAGTAGTTGGGGCCGTATATTGGCCATACAGCGGAAACTGGAAACTGTGAAAACTGGCGACTTCAAATTTGTTAAATAACAGCATCTTAGAAGGCAACGTTGCTCAAAATTAAACACTTATATCATAAAACTATATTTTAATGACCCAATTTTATGCCAACAACCACAATTTTTATGAGATTCCTATTTATTTAAAAATACTATACCTTTAAGAAACGCTCTATAATTGCGGTAAATTTTTTTTGGGTTGGTTTAAAATTTGGTATGAAAGCGTTTTTTTAAGTGACAATCGTACTCTTGCCCCTCCATAACCTGGTATATCAAGCGTTGGCGTCCTACCTCGCATAGTTTATGATATATGACTATTTTACATTTAGGGATGTGGTACATTTTTTCAGTGGAACGTATTTCTTTTCGTTCCCTTCAAATATACCCTACATAATATAACCTACACGGGCACCGACCATTTTGATAGTGTGTGGAGACTAATTCTCCCATTTATAAAAAAATGGATAAATATGTGTATTCTTTATACACGTCGAAACTATTGAACCGATCGTTATGAATATTTTACAGTAGTTTTGCTATCAATCAAGAAAAAACGATATTAGACCGATCGTTAGGAAATCTTTATAGTCTGTTATTAACTATAGTCATATTTCAGAAATTATTAGATGCAGAAGGATGACCTTTCGAACCATTGTACCAAGTTCCCAAAGTGAAGATGTTTCATATTTGAAACTATACGTGACTAAACTGCTCCGAAACGGCTGGACTAATTTTAATAAAAATGTTTGTGTGTGTTCATGGGAATTCGATCCATTAGATTAGATCCACAATTAGATCCACTGTGAATGCCCGCGAGTGTTCCAGGCCCAAAAAATGTAAGATAGAGGGAAGAAATTTTGTATATGGGATCGAAGACGGAAGGTTGGAAGAGAAATAGGTGAAAGAGGGGCAGAGAAGTAGGGTAAGGGGTATGGGAGGTAGGGGAAGGGTGGAAGGGAAAGGCGGCAGGGGGACGATCGGTAGGGTAAGGGGGCATTGGGAAGGATGGGTAGAGGTAGTTGAGGCAGGGGGGATGGCAGCAACGCACTGGGTACCATTTAAGATAGAGGGATGACATGTTGTATACATGTTAATGGGATCGAAGGGGGCAGGGAGAAGGGGTGGTTAAGTAAGGGGAGTTATGGGAATGGGTGGTGGGGTAATGAGGAACAGGGGAAGGAGTAGAAGGGCAATGAATGGTAGAGAGAAGGAGAGGCAGAAACGAGCCGGGTACCAGCTAGTAGTATATAAAAATGGAAGTATATTCCCTATAGACTCCGAAACCGCTCAACCGATTTTGGTCAAATTTTGTGGCAATACTCAAAATAGTCCCGTGGAACAGAAGCAGAAAATTTTTTGAATTTTTTAGATTTTCCTTCCATTTTTTTTTTTTGAAGGGGGAAGGAGTGGCAGAGAAAAGGGGAGGGCCGCGTACAACTACTATTTAATAAAAAATACCTTTTTTTTATAAGAAAATAATTTATACAATGCAATACGAGGGTTGCCTTTAATATTTCAATAATTAGCTAAACTATTGCTGCAACGTCAAATTTGTCATACCAATTGTGAAATTTGCATTTTTTTTTTTACGATATTCGTACGCAGAACATTTTGACATACCGATAATATATGTATAGTTTACAGAGACTTCAAAAATTTATCTTTGTCAAAAAATATCGTAGAGATTTTCATTCGTCGACGTCGTTTACTCAAGGATTTCCGATTTCCGTGGATCATTTAATTATATATTGTGAGATTGGCGCATCTCTAGACATTAGTTCCACCGTAAAGTAGATTTGTTCCCATTGGAATAATTTGACAATCGCTCAAAAAGAAGTGCGTTTCGATTAGTGCAAAGAAATTAAAGATGTTTATAAGATCGTTACAGATGATGGATTATGGATTATGCATATGTGCTCGAGAGTAAGCAGTAGTCGATTGTATGGCAAGCCAAATTCAACAAAAGTTCTTCGTACACTTCGAAGCTTTGCACTAGATCTTAGAACGGTAGATTATATGTGGTACACAAACAATTGTTTGCCAGAAGTCTTCGAAGAAATAAAGCAAGCAAAACGCCGATAAAGAATCATTCTTCACACTGACAATGCAATTTGAACAATCAAAACTTCAAATTGAGGGGCCATGTGCTGTACGTCCCTGATTTCCCAAACTTGAAGAATGATTTTCAAAACCAGGAGAGGCGGTTGATGCGTTCAAAACGCATGTTTACAAGGCACTGTAACCAACACAAATAGTGTCAGTATGTATTTCAAACTTCACAATTGTTATGACAAATTTGATTTGACATCATCAGTTTTGTTCACTACTGAAGTATGAAAAACAGCCTTTGTATAAAAATCAATTAGACAACTTGCTTTTTCACAAGTGTGTTTCTTCTAGTCATAAAAAATCTCGATACCAATTGTCAAACCCATATATCGGATAAGCGAGATAGTGTGATTCATCCCCCTTTCGATAGACTTGCCTACATAAAAAAAATTGTTGATTAAAACAACGTTGTAAACGTTCATTTCGAAATATGTGCATATGACCCTACGTTATGTACTAAAATTTATAAATTGTAGTGTTTCATCAATAACCATTGAAATGATAAGTATAGTGCCGACAATGTTATGAGTGGAGAGACACGTGGGTTGTTCGGAAAGTTTCTGCAATCTTATACACAAATTTTATTTTTAATACATAACTTCTATTTTGCCTCGACTTAAATAGTAGATTCTAAGCGTGTTTTATCTCAGCACCAATACTTAATATGTCAAGGCGTAAGAAACAACTGTGTTTCCAGAAAACAATAACGATTAAGATAGATTGACATCGTAAGTTTCATGAAAAGAGGCAAGCATGGTAATTCCTAATACACAATCCTAATTTTTGTTGTATCAATAGTAGGGGAAAATAGTTATATGATTGGACAGGAATTGTTGTGTAGAGCTGTACAAAAAACAAAGTTGCACATATGTTATATTTGTTCATAGTAAAATCATATAAATGAAATACCATTTTGAAGGAGAAGAAACATTCCAAATAGTGTGCACTCGAGTTCACTGCGATTCGTTTATATTATTTTCTGTGCTCTTTATACTTTATTTCATCCACTTGTTCAAGTGGTTTTTACTATTGGTTGGTATTTGGCACGCATTTCATTTCTTTGTGCATGCATGGAATAATCTAGAAATTTCCATACCGTTCCTTTGCATCGAAGCGAAAAACTGCTTCGTCGAATTATGGTCGAATTTAGACGAATAAGGGGTACAACAAATTTTTGGTGTAGCTCAATTCAATAATATAGAATACTAATTTGGCTTTAAAAGAGCTAATGGTATGTTGGGTCACAAATTCAAGCAAACATCGCAAAAATGTAAACCCTTGTATTTTTTTCGATTTATATAACTTTGTAGATATTTTCCGGACAAACCACGTACTTATTGAAAAATAAGAATTTATGCATACACTTACAAACAAATGTGCTAATGAGTCATTTATCTTTATTTATTTATTTCTATTTTTTATTTTTTTCTATTAGACTACAGTGTTGTTGCCTTTTTTAAATGGAATTTGAAAATGCATAAATTACAGGGTGACCCAAAGCAACTTGATGCATTAAGTAAAATTAAGAAGAACAATATATTTTATATATGTGTTTATCAACTATGTGTATTCATCTAAAGGAGAACTCATGTTCGAAAACGTAGTTGAAAGTAAAAAGAATAAATTTTAAAAAAATTAAAAAATATCAAAAAATTTATTAATGACTCTGCACGGTGTACCTGTAATTGTCAGTTTGCATGACCATTTAGATGTTCCCTCAACAGTTGCGTGCTCAGCCTGTTCTAAGGAATCTATGTGTGTATCTGGATCCACACCAAAAGTCATCCTTGAAAATTAAGTTCGTTATATTTTTTATATTTTATTTTATATGTGTATATTAATTTATTTATTTATATATATTTTTTCTATAATATTTCATTTGAAATCGGCATTTATAACGCCGCACTTGTTTTCCCATTTTTTAGTAAATGTATTCATGTACATACGAGTATGAATATATTTATTTTTTCATTTGATTTCAGCAATGACGAAGTGCGAATAACAACGTATCGAGATAAAAAAATAACAATATTAAAAGATTGGGCGCCCAAAATTTCTCAAGACAATAATTCGCTGCGGCCATCTACAAATTTAATAAATAGCATCATTTGATAATTACCTAAATTCTGACTATAAACTATCGACTCGGTTATATATTGTAAAATATATCTACATACATACATATGTAAATGACATATTGTTTTTTTTCGCTGTTTCTTATCAAATGGCAATAGTAAAATAAAAACACTTGCAATAAGATTTGCTTGGAACTTTCCAACTTTCCGTTCGACAGCGCTAAATGTACCTATAGTTTATTAAGTGTTGAATCCGTTTGTTTATGTATCTTTAAAGCATTGGTTATTATATGTTGTTGTTTCGTTGTTTTTTAATTTGTAAATTTAAGTTTATTACTTCTTCTGTGTATGTACATACATACATGCATACAAAATTACATACATTCACACGAAAAGACATTGATTGTTTGATTTATTGTATATTGTATTAAAAGTAGAAAGTATAAGTTAAATAAAAAGAAACAAATATTGTATTTAAGAAGTAGGTAAATACAATTTCATATTGAACTCAAACCTGTTATGGCTATTTTTGCCGACCATTTGCTAGTGCCGTCCAAGACGCTCTGCTTGACGGCCTTCATGTGACCGGTGTGACTCTTCTCTTCGATGCTGAATACCGCTCTAAATTTAGTACATATGATGGTAAATATTTTGTAAGTGGATGCAATCATGTTAAAATATTTATTTAACTTTATCTGCATTTGAGGAAGTTTTTGCGTGTTTCATTGCGAGTAATCACTTTGAAATAAAAGAAAACCATTGATTGAAGACTCCAACTTTTGAAAATGTATACCATTGAATTGTTATCAAAGTATATTAGTAAATTATTACTGCATAGATGGATTCGATTGAAGTTTAGAATTGTAAAGAATTTTTGTGCTTTGAAACCACATTTAAGAAATAACATTTTTACTTTTTGAACTTAATTCCAAAGTGATTTACTTGAGTACGCAAAAGATGCAGATAAGATAAAAAAAAACCTAAGTAAGTTGTACTGCTTTTAACAATGAAGATGTGAAGAGCGCCCAAAATTGCATTTATATTATGTATCCTTATCATTTTCTTTGAAATCAAGCGAAAAAACATTAGCTTCAAAAGGCTAATTTACGTAACGGTCACTTTGGTACTGTGCCGTCAATGAGAACTTACCGTATAAGCTCGAAAATTTCTGGTTTTTCACGCTCCCGCTGTTTCATGCGATCCTTCATTGCAGTGATTATAGAGTTTGCTTTATCCTCAGCGCCGTGCTTCGAACTCTTCTCAGCCGCACCTTTGAAGTAATAAAAACATTAATTGGTTAATTGGTTAATTTTTCACTACTTACGCTGCAGACAGTCTGCATTCAGTAGATCCTTGCATTTTTCGTGACACTTGACACCACATTCCGTACAACGCACGCCCTGTCTGGCTATGCCCCAGAGCAATCCTTCGCATTCGTAGCAGTAGGTTGGTGAAGTGGCTGTCCAGAGCACAAAATTGTGCGGCGTCGTTGAGGAAATTGGATAGATTAATGCTTGCAGCGCCTTCTTGTACACATGCATTTTCTGTGGATGAAATCAGGGGGGAAAATGATAAATAACAATATTTCATTTCTATAACCAAGTCTAGCTTACTAGTTCCTCATCGTTTAGAGTCGCCCTTGGAACAGCTGACGTCAATCCAGCATTGCGCTTGGTCGCAGCCATTGTCTTTAAACGGCAAAATGATTGTACA
The DNA here is from genome assembly GCA_035044765.1 of Leucophenga montana. NCBI lineage: Eukaryota > Metazoa > Arthropoda > Insecta > Diptera > Drosophilidae > Leucophenga > Leucophenga montana. Next base: position 220,757 of record JAWNNQ010001362.1, on the reverse strand, counting down.
TGTTATTAAAACTCGAATATGTTTTTTGAGACTAGCAATAAGCTATGCTCGGCATTCAATTAATTACGCAAAACTATGCAGCGAAGGTAAATATTACTATTCCAGATGGAACAACTCAATTCAAAATTGGCAAACACTCAATTTAAACATAATAATTCACAACGAAAACTTAACAAAGAACAAGCCAAACCGATCGTTCGATATTAAGATAAAAGAAAACTTGGAAATTTAAAATTCAAATGTTTAATTTGAGTTAAAAGTGTGCTTAAAAAAAGAATTTCAACCAAATTAACACATAAATAAAAATTATATAGGTATAAATATGTAGGTATATATACTTAGGTACTCATATTATTATCACTGTAGACGATAGTCCACTCATGTGACGAAAGTCCACCTCAGTGTGGCTCCAGCACGAGCACTATATTATACGCGTAATATGGAAGTTTTTACTGGTAAGTCCGATCGAAACGTGTTATGTACCACCAAAAAGGTCTTGAAACGTAGTCAGAAAATGTTAAAATATAATATCGGATCACCCCATTCCGCAATATAGGGCGTTTAAAATATCCACCATAACCGGTATTGGAGCTCCCCCCCATCACCCAAACTTATTTTTTTATTTATTCTTGGTACCGAGACGAGTCCAAAGAGACAGAGACAAAATCGGTCCACCCGTTCAAAACTTATGAAATTTTTGACGAGTTAATGAAATATTTTGTTTTTTGACACATGATTTTAGTATACAAAAAACTATGAAACTTTTGTTCTACAACTCTTCTCAAAGTGTCGGATTTTGGCGGGAAAAGCTCAAAGTTTAATTGGCTACTGTGGCCAAACGGCTTAATGTGATAGCTCGTTGGAAAGGTCTTTCAAATTACCTTCAAATGAATGCCTGGTGCTGTACAATCCCTACTTAAAAAATATAGGTCAAAATAAATTTTGAAAACGTAACGAACGTGACGGACGCTCAATCCCAACAATACAATTTAAAAATACAAATCTTTCGTCACACAATTGATGCAGAAGTTTTTTGAGTTGCAGGTAGGCTTTCGTCAAGAGGTTTTTTATTTTATTAAAATTAACGGAGTAAATTACACATTTTTGTTGTAATCTTGTAACTATGCGTCAAGTTATTCTTTCAAACCAATTAGACGTCAGAGGCCCCACTAAGGGCCGTTTTCATGATTTGACTATAACTTTACCGCTCATATTAGGTTACACCAGCCACACCGCGCATGAAACAATCGATTTATTGGACAAACGTTATATTTTGAAATTAAATCATTCACTCTTGTTGGGACATCCTATACTAACATTTTTTTTTACAGTCAATATCAATGATGAGTAACCCCATACAAACGTACCAGCAATCTTCCCCTTTTAATTTTTGTAGATAAAACTTTCTTCTTCAGCATGTCAAGAATGAAATATTTAGATGCGAATGAAAAGTATTAAAGTCTCAGTTCTATATGGTACATTTCCATTATACATATGTATATGTAAACCCTATAAAGTATATTAATGTGGATAAAAAGTACAGTTTCGCATATTGATCAGCCGCTTTTTTTCAGTTGTATATACACGTCTGTCAATTAACTATTAACTGATAATTTAAACATATCACTAATTTGATTTATTTATTATGAAACTCACTGTAACAGGACTGTGTAACCAGGCACATTTCGTAATTTTACATAACTGAAACATACACGGTTCCATTATTTTATCTATAACGTATTCGCTTTTAATAAATCTAATAATGACACTATATCGTTTTAAAATACATTTAACTGAATAGAACGCGTTGAAATTGTAGAGCTTTATACTGAAAACAATCGTTCAATTGCGAAAACTGTGCGTGCTTATCCTAAAAAATATGGGAAAAATGGCGCCTTCAGACAACACAGCTCTTAGTTTGGCGAATAATTTCATTGAGTGTCGTTTCTTTGTTTGTCTGTAGCCACTCACGAGCGTCCCATTCGAACGCGTCCGCGACGATCCAATAAAGTTGTTGAAGTGGTAAGAGAGAGTGTTGTCTTCAAGACGCCGTGATTGGACCGACTCTAAGGATGATTGTAAAATACCGGAAATATGTCGCAAGAATAATCGATGCCGAGCCTGATTTTCGTGATACAATTTTGATGACGGACGCAGTTCTTTTCACACTCTCTGGCAGAGTCAATAAACAAAACTGTCGAATTTGGGAAACAGAGAACCCACACGTCATTCACGAAACACCACTGCACGATGAGAAAGTCACTGTTTGGGCCAGAATGTGCTTAACAACCACAATCGAAAAATTTTTCATCAAAGTTGGTGAGATTGTCGATTGTGTGTCGGCAAATTCGTAAAAAAGGCCTGACAAACTTCTTTTGTCAACAACACCGCAGTTCTTGCAACGCAAGTTCCCGAGACACGTTGTGACGAAAAATGGAGATTCGAACTGGCCTCCTCTTTCTTTGGATCTAACTGCACCAAACAAAAGTAAAGTTTATACCAGGAAGCCGCAGACCATTGACGAACTTAAAGCTAACATACGATCCGAAATGCTGGCAGAATATTTTGCAGAATGTCGAAAATAAATTTAAAATAAATGATAGGGAATATCCTACATAAATCTTGCTCATTTGTCGAAATCGGCTGCAAAATGTCAGAGTTACTCGCTGTGAGAATACCGAAGGTTTAGGTGGCTCACCCGGTAGTATGTATGCTGAATTGATCAACAATTGATGAAACTCACATGCAACCATGCAAAACATAGCGCAGATTTTACGCTGGTCTGTAACATTTCACGTAATTTTACGTAAATATTTCCGCATATTTAGAGCATTTTGTCCCATATTTCAATAAGTGATAATATGCTAGTTATGGCACATACACATTAAAGTATCTTAGTTGGATATTGTTAAGACACTTTAATTTCTGTTTATGTCGAAACATACTTGGCAAGCGCCATCAACAGAAATAGTATGTTTAGTACGATACGATTTTAATTTCAGAAAATTTGTAAAACGTAAGGATACACTGAAATATGATTCCTGGTAATATACCTGCATTCAAATTATACAAAAAACATAAAAAGTAGCACTAAATTCAAATACATTGTCCTCTTGTAGATAACCAAACAAAGATATGGCATTTAATATCTAAACAGATTTAAGAAAAAAACTTAATGCTAAAATTTAAAACAAATAATGAACTTTTCCAGTGATTTAATATAGGTTATAGCTCTGGTAGAGTATTACACAAAACCGTACTTAACAATTCACTTCCGCACTCTCAAAGTTTTAAGCTTAAGCACTATTTCACTCATCGTTTACCGATTTTAAATGCCTGTAATATGTAACTATAGCATAAAAGGGTACATTAAGTTTGTGCAAGTATGTGAGATAGCCAAAAGGAGCCGTGCAGACCCCTAAAGTATATACAAATATATTATTGATCGGTAACTACGTACTCCTACCTACATATGTATATGTATGTACTACTTATATATACAATACGGTGAGATCTCTGTGACTATGAAACTTGGATATTTAATCTCTTCTAATCCTCCTTAAAAACTTACGAGCCAACCACACTAAATGGTAGGCTCCATACAAAGCTAATCCCCCATTTTGGAATTTTGAATGGGACTTTGTTGAAACTTAAGCGAAAGCACTAAATTTGGTGTGACCGGATCTTGCGTCCATCTAAATAAAATATCCCACAAAGATCTTGGTTCATTATAGAATATAGCCCTCATACATAACTAGCATGGTCCAAATAAAGACCATTACAGGGTGCAGGGTTTCTCATAGTCGACAACACCAGACTGCAAATTTCTTTCTTGCTCTTTGGTAAATTGGAGGACTCATTTTGACAGCTCAACAAACCCAATGTTACAATTATTTTTTGTACAAGGTTACAGTCCTCCACCAATGAACATTTTTTTTTATCACAGTCAATATCAAAATGTTATTCAATTAAGTATAAGTATTCTGTATATATATTGTACATTAATGGGTGTCTCCCGATCACATTTAGGGCAGCCCAATACTTTGTTGCGCTATCCACTTATAATATAAAATGAAGGCTTCAAAAAATCAAAACAGTATTACTACAATTAACTTAATTTTTATACCCTGTACCGATAAGGTATATTAAGGCAGATGTACGTAACAGGCATAAGGGGGCGTGACGCATGACCATACACAATATATATTTTTGTGTAGCTTCAAAAGACAAGTCGATATGTACATGACCGTCTTGAAGACTATAATAGATAGAGACTTTTACTTTGTAGTTTCCACTAAAGTCTATAAAATGAACCTGCCAACCTCTCTATAAGAGTTAGCCCTAATCAATCCTGCTTCTTTTTGAATTTTTTCATGGAAATTTTTGGTTTTTGTTGTTAATTAAGCTGAAAACGCAATCGTAGGTCAATCCTAATCAATTACGTTCAGATCGGAGTCTTAGATAAAGTACAGAATATCCCAAAGTCGTACACACACGACTGCAACGTTCTTTCTTATTTTTATGTATATATGAAGAGTATTACAACACTGGTTCTACAGAATTTTGTCTTTTCTCTTAATTTTTTGGTTTCAAAGTTTTGTTCAGTGAAAACATCGTCTATCGGTTGAACAATGTCTACGTTTAAGAGTTTTTAATAACTTCCAAGCTTAGTGCAGTGCTAGAGGTGGCATGCTCCCTACAATAGGTCACCAGAAAAGTTGAGAATCCATGTAGCATCTTTTAACTATGTAATATTTTTACGTTAAAATAAAAAATAAAAATTTAATAAATAGTCTAATAAATAAAATAATGAAAAGATGAACTATAAAGAGATATAAACGATTGAAATATATTTTAAGTGCAGATTGTGTTCGTTGATTTTAGATAGTGGCTGGACCCTTTATAAGGTTGGGCCCTCGGCGTACAATACAAAAATTATAATTTTAAAAGCATTTGCAATAACGTGTGTTAGATACACATACAACTCTTTAAAATGTATATGCGAAATAAACTAATGTTGAAAGTGATTAAAATGAATCCAATTAAATTCGAGCTATGTATACCTTGAGCACCTTTTATCCGAAATTCAGGTCAGAGTATGGGAAATAGAATAGACGCAAGTTAAGTTAGAGTTTCAGTCAGAAATTTGTATCTTTGTTTGTTTGTTTATTTGTTTGTTTGTTGGTAAATGTATTTGTCAATAGTGAATTTTAAGATTTTCGTTCGTGATTTGATTCGTGTTCCTGTTTTTGTGATTGAAACTCACATACAGCAAAGCGAAATTAGTTAAGAATTATACAATATTTTCATATGAATTGTATCGAAATGAAATGATAAATATCTATTGTAGACATATGCAGACAATTCTCGTTGGTTTATAGGGTTTCAGTTTACGTTTAATGACATTACTATAAGGCATACTTACAAGCTCCGACACCAGCGGTATTGACTTTCGACGCGGTCTAATGTCAGGCATACTGTCGATATTGCTGTAGAATGGATTATCACCGGGATGCCCATTCGCTCGCAAACCAACGTCTCCAGGGCCGCTTCCATTCTGTAATTAAATATAAATCAGCGATTAAATTTAACAAAGCAAGTACCAAATCAACTATAAAAAAGTTGTACAGAAGAGAAGAGAGCTGTAAAATAAAACGAATACAATTTTTTATGAAAATATATTTCGTGACCCCTAATCAGAGAAACCAGAAGGTTGCCGTGCAGATCTGATCTGTTGCATCTTCTGCTTGGTTTTTGATGTGCTACAGTGGATTTATTTTTATTCACGTTAATGAAAAGGCACAAAAACTTGACAAAATTGCGGTCAAACACTACTTCGAAGTTATTACTCGAAGACGTTGAGTTCAACTTCGACATCGACCTGCTTTCTGTCCCTCTGTCTGCCTTTCATGTCTCCTTTCAATGGCTGTCAAACACAAACTTAGTGATGCAGATTGCGTACTTCAGGTAGGCGTGTCTGCGAGATTCTGCTATTCTGCGAATTGTAGCCCGTTGAGATGCCATATATGTGGGGTTGAAAGTTACGAGTAGAGAGTACAACAGCAGCGCAAATAGTTTATATTGGCGTAAGAAGAATGAAGGATAGTAAAAGAGACAACTACAATAACGATAAGCAACAAGACGAGGACACCAACGCAGACGAAGGGGGCGACGAAGCGACAAAAGAATCAGACGATCGAATGACGCGCACTAGCAATGGTGTCACTAGAGAGCACTCGAAGTGAAAAGACGTAACGTCGCGAAGACGATAAGACGCTATTTAATTCAATTTACTTATATTTCCAATTTTATAACTTCAATGTTGAAACACACATATCAGCTTTAAAATAATTATTGAAAACGAACATTAAAAGCAATTGGTGATTATTGAATTCCACATATTTTGGGGGCTCAACGCGAGATAATTTTTTTTTTCGAGCTGTAATTTTTGTGTGTGCGTGTGTAAAAAGACGCCCAAATCAAGAGTGAATATAAGAAGTGAAAAATCAAGTAAACTAAAGCAGTATTTATTATTTATAAATTAAACAATGCCGTGTTTAAAGAATTTTAAAAAAATTTGTGAAAATATACAACGCGCAAAAAAAGACGCTATTCGCGCATTGCATAAGTATGTGTATGAGTCGCATGGAGATAGAAACAATCGAAAATGTTTAAGGTAATTCGCCGGTTTTTCTTATTCGCAAGACGACGATCCATACATAAAGAAATGCGAGTACACTGAACAAAATCTTTCAAAATCTGAATTGACGACAATTTGCAACATACTTGAGCTGACTGTTGAGCTGTTGAGGATATGCAGCTACACATTTTTCGTAATTTGTGCCAAGTTAATTTTCTGAGTGGATCAGAAAACAACGACAAGATGATGACGAAACAGACGACGAAAACGACGGCGAAGATAGCAACGACGATGGCACAAATGGATTAAGAAGTGAGCGGCAGAGAGTCTACAGCTCAGTTAACGAAGCAGGGAACGAAGAGTGTAACGACGAGTTTGCGTCTGTCAAAGATTTTATAAGAAAAAATACACATAACGAAAACGTTTTACAATGAATTTTCGTGATGTCGTAGATTCGATTAGACCATATAATGACTCTGATAGCACTCCAATCGAATCATGGATTACAAAATTTGAAATGGGATAATTTTCAAAAATATGTTTTTGCAGAGAAATCTCTGAAAGGTCTTGGTAAATTATTTGTGTCGAGCGAGAGAGGTATAGAGTCATGGAAACATTAAAAGAATTTAAAGAGAAACTAAAATGTTACGAGACAATGCGTGAAAAAAGTAAAACGTTCGATTTGAAGACAAATGACAATAACTTGAGTGTGTATAAAAAGGGCAAGTCAGATATTATTTGTTACAATTGTGGTGAAAAGGACCATATGTCGGTTAATTGCAAGCATAAAGAACAAGGTCGAAAGTGCTTTAAGTGCAACAAGTACGGCCATATAGCCAAGAATTGCCCAATGATCACGAATGTAAACACTAAGAACAACATAAATTATGTTACCACAAAACATGATATGATGAAGAAAGAAGTGGAAATCGATAACAAAAACTTCGTAGCGTTGATAGATATATGCAGTAAATTTAACATTGTTACTGATCGAGTGCATAAAAGTTTGAATAAACCAAAACTGAATGATGTGAACGTTCATCTCGTAGGTGTTGGTATGAACAGATTTGATAATAAAATAAAACCAGCTGGAAATTTCAAACGTGACGTAAAAATTGACAATGAGTTTTACGCGTTTAACTTTTTGGTGATTCCATCGAACTGTGTATATGTTGATATAATAATTGGACAAGAGTTCTGTGCGGAAGTAGAAATATTAATCAATCAAGACGGATTGCATATTAAAAAGCGAAATATTGATAAAGATGGACGGACGGACGGACGATTTTTCTATTTTAAAGATTGATGTTATATCTGAAAAAACTGAATTAAACATTGATGAAAAGAAATAATAAACAATTATAAGCCGAACAAATGCAAAGAGACAAATATTTAAATGCGAATAGTATTATCTGACGATGGGCCTATATTTTCGAGACCGCGTAGATTGCCTTTTACAGAACATCGATGGTTAAATGATGGTATAATCGAAGAATCGGAATCTGAATTTGCTAGCCCGATTGTTCTCGTAAAAAAACGCGACGGTACACCAAGGCTATGCATCGACTACTGGAGAATTAATCGAATAATAGTGAAAGATCAGTTTCCGCTACCGCTAATAGAAGACCAGTTAGACCGACTACAAGAAGCAAAAGTATTTAGCACAATCGATTTGAAAAACGGATTTTTTCATGTGCCAGTAGCACAGACGAGTCGTAAATATACTTCGTTTGTTATGCATAACGGGTATCAATTTTGTAAGGTCCCGTTTGGTCTTTCAAATTCGCCGAGAGTTTTTCAGCGGTACATCAACGCTATACTTCGTGATTTAACAAGAAAGCAAGCATTACCTTAAATAGACGACGTTATCATTCCGGCCAAAGACGATGAAGATGCTTTAAATAATTTAATACAGGTAATGGAGCTGTGTAAGAACTATGGACTGGAACTAAATTCGAGTAAGTGTCAATTTATGAAAAAACGAGTTGAATTTCTAGGACACGTAATAGAAAATCAGAAAGTCTCACCGTCAACAGCAAAGATTGAGGCCATTATTAAATACAAGATGCCACAGAATCTCAAGCAGCTCCAAAGTTTCCTTGGACTTGCTGAGCACTTCCGAAAGTTTATTACAGGCTTTGCACTGATCGCAAAACTATTGACGGATATGACGAAACAAAATAAAAAAATTGAGGTACACGACGAATAAAAAATTGAAAGAAGCTTTTAACTGAGAACCCTATACTAAACATTTTTAACCAAAAGTATGAAACAGAGGTGCATACATATTCATCAATTGACGGATACGATGCTGTATTACTCCAAAAATTCGCCTGACGACAGAAAATTACATCCTGAGCATTACATGAGCAAGAAGAAGTTCAAAGTTTACCTTTTAGGTATACATTTTAAATTAATAATTGATTCTAATGCTTTTACAAAAAAGCTAGAGAAAAAAGATTTGTGCACAAGGGTTGCACGCTGGTTTCTGTTTTTGTAAGAATACGATTACGAAGTTGAGCATCGCTCTGGAAATCGTATGAGACTCGTCGACGCTCTCAGCCGATACGCAATTTTGACGATAAGCAGTGACGATATTCCTGTAAAAATGAAGCAGTCTCAACTTCAAGACGACGAATTTGAAAGCAATATTCAACATTTTGCAAAATACATCAACATTTGACGACAACTTTTTACGAGGCGGCGTACTTTTTAAATTAGTAAACGACGATGAACTGATTTGGGTTCCAAGAGCAATGCAACGTAATATCATCAGACACGCTCACGAACGAGGACATTTTGCAACGAAGAAAACGAAAGAGCTTATATCAAAAGAATAATTCATCCCAAAATTAGAAGAAAAGATTAAAGACATATTTCTTGGTGTATTCCATGTATCATTTGCAAAAGATGACACACCGCTGTACACGAACCATGTTGACTTCCTAGGTCCATTAGAATCGACGAACAAGCAATACAAGCATATTTTTGCTGTAATCGACGCTTTTACGAAGTATTGTTGGTTATACCCAACTAAATCGACGACAGCTGATGAGGTTATTTCCCGGCTACGAACACAAAGTACGATTTTTGGTAATCCTGTTCAGATCATTTCTGATCGTGGCTCAGCTTTCACATCAGACAGTTTCAGATCATACTGCGAAGATGAAAATATCACCCATATGAAGATAACGACTGGTTTGAGTTACTAGTAGGTGTCAAAATGAAAACCAAAGATTCGAACTAAAGAGCTGATAGAAAAAGAATTTGTAAATTCATTTAATGATGAACGACTTGAACTACGAGAGCATGTGAAACAACAAATTCTTAAGACACAAGCAGAAAACAAGAAAAGCTACAATCTAAGACGTAAACCCGTTAAAGTCTACAAATGTGGTGATCTCGTAGCAATAAAGAAAACACAGTTTGGCGGAGGTCTCAAACTTAGAAAAAAATATTTGGGTCCCTACCAGGTTGCCAAAGTAAAGCAGAACAACACGTACGACGTCATTAAAATTGGCAACAGCGACGACCCAAAGAATACTACTACATGTGCTGACATGTTCTAATTTTAATTTTATAATTTCAATGTTAAACCACACATAAAATAATTATTAAAAACAATTGGTGATTCTTTATTGAATTCCACATATATTTAGCATGACGTCGGGCTTGGGACTGTTCTGGTGTCTCATCAGCTCGTTGGGATGTCATATATTAAGCGTTCTGTCGACGCAGAGTATGGGATTGTTCTCATGTCTCAGCAGCCCGTTGGGATGCCAGATATTCAGCAAGGTACGTAGAGATGACCGTGGGAAAAACATGGCATGCTCAAATGTATTCCTGCTACCTTAAAGGGTTGACCCTGTGATTTGTTGACAGTCATTGAAAATGCAACTTTTAATGGGAACTGCAGGCGCTTAAAATTAAATGGTAAGTTGTTAGCTATGATTGGGATGCATGGTATAAGCACATTGTCTCCCTTGGCTTCAAGATTGTGGCCTTCACAATATTCCTTCCTAGTTCGGTGACTCGTAACCGTGCACCGTTGTATAATCTTGTCACGTTCAAGTTGAGCATTAACAAAACGGGTGCACCTACCTTTAATTCCAACCTA